>JAJOOS010020145.1:0-28259 GCA_029582725.1 Solanum chiquidenum | reverse complement strand
GTACATTTCATGCATAATAATGTGTAAAGGTGCATATGAGAACTATACTTTCAATTAACACCATTGATACATCATAATCATGTTTATGCATGGAGTGTATGTGTGTGTATTTGTCCTTCCAATGACACCAGAACAACATTATCATCATTCTAGAAAATTCATACAATATCAAGTGTAAGGGTAAGGGAAGAATGGCCTTTCAACAATACCACAATAAACACAATAGTCATAGGACCTTCACTTTCTAAGTAAATCATGAGTTCACACACAATCTTGTCAACATGCACAAACCTTCACAATATTCCCTTCAAGGGCTATGGACCAACTCATCCCAAACATATATCAATAGCACATTAGATAAGGGAATACCATGATCCAACAACTCATCAATACCTTAATCACATCATGATTGGCACTTTATACTTCAAGTATTCACAAACATGCTTATAATGTCATGATCAAGTCAATTCATGTTTATAAGCATTACCCTAAACCAATTCGAGTCTAGGTGATCTAATCTAAGGCATTACATGAAGAATTTCATCATTCTAGGAGGATCACATTTAAACCCGCAATTTGTCTCTTTCATGACACAACCCTAGGCTATATCAATTCACCTTAGAAACCTTAGGTTTATCAAGTATACATGTAAAATCACACTTAGATCATGCAATTACATCAAAATTAACTCACATTCAATCAATTGGACCAACTTGCAAAACCATCACATAATGTAAAGAAGAACCATATCTAGGGTTGGGGAAAACTCATGGATTCTTTGTAATTCAAGTGAAAATCATCTAAAATCAGTAGTATCATAAATAACAAACATAATTCTACCTTGAAGACAACTTTTAAAGGAATCCATGGGGTTGAGTTGAAACCCTAGCTAATTGGGTTTTGTATAATTGAGTTAAAATCTTTTGAAAGGGCTCCTTGGGCTGATAGTTTCCTAATGATGAAGAACTACCATACCTTAGGTGTAGAATAAAACTAATTTCGTGTAGAAAATCTCCCTTCTTGAAGCTCTAACTTGGTTTCCTTCTTGGTCCTTCAATGGAGTTTCTAGAGAGAAGATTCTTGGAGGGGAAAGTAGTTGGGTTTTGATTTGGGGTCTTGGGTTATAATGACTTAATGAAGTATTTAATAATTTAAATATATGAAATAAACCCATATTAATCAACCCCTACTTAAAAAAAACTAAAAACGAATTACCTAAACTAACCCACCTATTAGCCGACTTTGGGCAGATTGCAAGTGCAATCCTCGCCCCATGGACCTACAGTCCGTCAATTGAACTACTGGGCGTGCTGGAGGTCCGTTGGTTTGACCTGAAGCTCCTCAACCAGGCCTTGAACCACGCCCCATGTTTTACTGGGCGTCACTCAATCTGCTGGCCGTGATTTGCCATCCATGGTTCACCAATTTTGACAACTTTTTGCTTTAAGGGGCAGCCTTGGGGTTAGGCTTTTGGGTCCTCCCCAAGGACCCTTAGTTGGTCTTTGGGGGGTCGTACCTTGACGTTTAACCCCTAGACACCTCTTCCTATGCTCGGGAAGTCAATATGCAAGCTAAAAATCAACATCAAACTCAAAAAGCTCACACGTAAGGCTCTAGTTTCACCTACTAGTTTCCATTAGACTCTAGCTTGGTCTCACTAAATTTCCGGGTTGTTACATGATGAGATTTAGAAATAAAGGGAAGCTCATTCCTAGATATGTAGGCCCTTACAACATGCTGAAAAGTATTGGTAAAGTGACTCATGAGTTAGAGTTGCCAGCAGAACTAGCAGCAGTGCATCAGGTATTTCACTTTTCGTTGTTGAAGAAGTGTGTGGGTGATCCAACATTCATAGTACCATTGGAAAGTGTGGTTGTGAAGGATAGTCTCACTAATGAGGATGTGCCAGTTCAGATTCTTCATCGATAGGTTCGAATGTTGAGAATAAAAGTCGCTTTAGTTAAGGTTTTGTGGGGGAATTACTCTATAGAGGGAGCTACTTGGGAAGCAGAAGCAGACATGAAGGCCAAGTATCCTCATCTCTTTCCTTCTGATTCCATTCTAGCTTAAGGTAATGGTTCCTCTACAGTCTTTCAGTTACTCATGCATAAATTCAGTCTTAGTATTATGTTCCTCCAGTTATACTTGCATTTTCAGCGTATTTCCATGTTCTTGAAAATTAGTTCAGTCAAATTTCAGTTTCTAGTACTTAGTGGTAGGGTTTGAAGCTTTTTCCCTCCATATTCAGCTAGTTTAGCTTCATTCGAGGACAAATGTTCCCAAGAGGGAGATAATGTAACACCCCATATGCTAGAAAGACTAGATTGGAGAAAATCAGAAGTTGCAGGTGCCACCGACGGGCACCACCCACGGACCTTAGGGTGACCCAAGGACCGTAGGTGGGTTTCGTGGTTGGCCACCTGCAACCCCCCTCCCAGAAATCCAAGAAAATTAAGTTATGGCACGACCCACGACTGGACCCATGGACCGTAGGCCAGACCACGGGCCGTAGTCCAGGTCCGTGGATCGTGACCCTTAGACCCCCTCTCTCAAAGACAACGATGGTTGATAGGACGGACCGTCAGTCGATGGTCCGTCGGTCATGTCCGCCGGTTGGCCCTGACAAATTTTAAGTTAGGGTCATTTTGGTCTTTTCCCTATGTGTTAGCCCCCTAAACTGTATCGTTTAACCCCTAAACTACGTCGTTTTAGCCTAGTAACTTAATTAGAACTTACCCTAGTCAACTCATTCTCCAAAATTTATCCAATTTGAATGAAAAGGAGAAGAAAGAGTCGACCAACCGTCTCCAAGAATGCAGCAACGTTTCCCCCAAAATCGAAAGATTTCTCCGTGAAATTTGTCACCAGGTATGTGGAATTTCACTAGTGGGTTCCTTTCACCCATTAGGTCCTCAGAATTCAGTTAGATTCTTGATTCTCTATATCATGTTTAGACCTAGGGTTTCTAGAACTTCAAATTATTGTTGTGATTCAACTATTAGACTAATCCAAATAAGAATATCATGTTTTTGAGGAATTATTGTTTAGTTCTTGCATGAAACTCAGAACCCTAGTTGTGTAGATTCGTTTAGTTCATGAATTACACTTCGTAGGTCAGTTTATTGAGACATACATGCCCCAGTTAAGAATGTTTCATTATCACTATATTAATGTTGCATTTTCAGTTAGCATTTCTGTATTTTGAGCTATTCAGTATTACATAAATTCAGTTATAATGTGTTGCTTACATAATCAGTTGGGTATAGGCTTAATACCGAGTGGACTAAGGGTCAGTCACCCTGATAGTCCTAACTACGTGCCCTCGTAGGATAAGTCCCCTAATTGGGCAACATATTTAGTGAGCACGCCAGTCATGCCTTTATACCCCTAGCAAGGTTTATTGGGTCCTATCGACGGGGGTGATACATCGCACTCCACAGATAAATCTCGTGGTTTTATGTAGGTTAATAGTAGCTCCCACAATAAGCTTCTAATTCATTGACGAGGTTATAAGTTATAGTTTAGTATTCAGTCTCAACATGTTTATACTTGGTCATTGCATTCAGTTAGCTCAGTATTCAATATATTTCAGTATTTACATCATGTTCAGATTATATCCTTGCTCTTATTGCTTTGTTTAGTTATGTATATGTTGTTCAGCTTTATCCTATCCTGCATTCTTGGTACATTTCAAGTACTGACACATCCTCTGCGCTACATCTTCTCGTTATGTAGGTTCAGGTCCTCAACATTTAGATCACGCATACATCGGTTCCCGATCTCTAGTTCAGCAGTATCAGTGGTGATTACTCATTCTTTGAGGATGATAGCATGTTATTTTTCGATTTTAAGTCTTTCATTTTTCAGTTTTGCTAGAGTTAGCTGGGGCATGTCCCAACATCTCTAGGTAGTTAGAAGCTTATATTTAGACATAGTTTAGATTCGGTTTTAGTTAAGGTTGATCTTTCAATTTTCATTAAACTATGTTTTATATATTCAGACTTAGAATGGGTATTCCCCATCATTTCACTTTATGTCATGTTTTAAGCTTCTGCACAGTATTTCTATTTTTAAGAAAATATGTAAGTGTGCTTAAGATATGTTAGCAGGGTTAGCTTGGGGTCACTCGTGATCCTAGGTCCAGGGGATAGCCTCGAGGTGTGACAAACTTGGTAATAGAGCATTAGGTTCAAGAGTCCTAAGATGTCTAAAAATCCACACTAAGTAGATTCCCTTTCATGAGTGTGAAGTGTGCCACACCTATGAGAGGGAGGCTACGAAGTTTTTTAGGAAAACCTTCACTTTCTTGATATTCTTATCGTGCGTAGGTATGATCTTCTTTCTAATCCATCGTTATGCATTTTCAGATAATGCATCCTCGTAGAGCTGATGAGTCCACGATTTGGACTCATTTAGGGATTTATTTTAATGAATTAGTGTCCTCAAATGCATATTTTGTCTCAAAAACTAATGTAAATCCTTGAGTTTGAGGTATTTGGAGTTAGAAACAGGACATGGACACTATGGAGTAAGAAGGAACAAGGCAGCTGAAAAGAACGTAGAAAAGAAGGCCTGAAGATCGCCTAATGCATTAGGCGAGTCGAATGTGCTTAACCTCACCCAAAGTTCCAGTGTGTTGAGCCCTAAAGGAAAAGATCAATTGTGCGAGGAAAGAGAGTAGTCGGCGCATCACCAAGCAGTTCCATGAAGTAGTTCCCTATTGCCCAATGGATTAAAATGCGAAGATGCTGAAGGCAAAATCTGAAAGGCGATGAACCAGACCAAAGGGCGGATCGTCGAGTGTATTAGCGATTCCAACTAACTGCATCGAGTAGTCCTTCTCAGCATAATTTTTTGAAAACTATAAATACCTATTTAATTTTGTAGCTAAAAAAAAAAAGTGGTAGAGAATTATTACTGAGACTTGGAATATTTTCAATTTTTAGTTCTTAGAGTTTTTGGGAGACATTGTTCTTGAGCTTGAAGGTTTTGAAGGTTTTCAACTCCAAGAAATTGAAAGTGGGTATCCAAGAATGTTCGTCCTAGACGTGTTTAAAGACATTTTTTATTGTACCCACTTGATGGAAACACTTGTTGGTATTGATTTCTATATCTTTTTCATGTCTAGCTAAAACCCCAATTCTTGGGGTGTGATTTTGTGAATATGGGTTAAATTTCCTATTGGGTATTGCTTATTGTTAATCTATTTTCTATTTATATGTGATTTTGTTTAGTAGTTGTGTTTGAACTAAGTCGATAGCCAGTGGTTATTGTGTCGTCGTGGGTTCAGCTCGAGAGAGTATATCCTAGGCCTTCTCCCACACATTCATCTCGATAGAGTGAATGGTATAAGGCGGAGGCTGTGCTTAAGTGCTGCGACTCGGTGTTTGAGAGAACTGAGTTGATTCTGGGTAAGTTGCTCGAGAGAAAATTTACCCCCACTAAAGTCTAGCCTAGTTACAAATATTCAACGATTTACTATCAATAGCATTTACCCAATAGTATATTTTATCCCATATTCCTATCACCTCCTAAGAATCTTGTCTTCCAATCTCGTATCTTTAAATTTCTGCTGTTTTTTTCCACTAGCTGAATATGAAACCCCTCTCCTTTGATAATTGACACTTGTGTCAACCCCTTAATTTATTATGTTCTTACTAGTTAATGTTTTTAGCTATGGTTAACTTTAGAATATTCGCTCTTAACTCTCAATTCTCATAAACCGCTCCCTTGGGACTCGACCCCAACCCTTGGTTGTGTTATATTACTGTTGTATGATCGTAGACACTTGAATTGGAAGTTGTGTCTTGATTACGCAAACATCAAGAGCTTACCCAAGGAATGCTAATGTCACGACCCAAGGTTATACCTTAGGTGTAACATAACGTACTTGACCTCGAAAGGGTCTCATACAAGACCTTACCATAATCATAACATAGGTAATAGAAAATACGGGAAAATTTAAAACATCTTTTGATCCATACCATCGAAAACATTTTCATAAGCAAGCAGAAGTCTTTACTACTCATTTGTCTCAAACCATCTATTAAACTCTAGAATAAAAGTCTTGGGATGCAGCCCATATACAAGTCTAAAACATAAAGAAATGACATAAAAGAAATATGGGTTTGTCCTCGAAGCTATGAGGACTCACAAAATATTCAACTCTTCTTGCTTCTTAGAAACCTAGCCTCCAAAGGAACTCAATCTCTAAAACCCTACATTTGATTAGAATGTAGGCAAAGTATGCGTTGGTACAAAATGTACCAAGTATGAAAGCTGGCATAACAACATAAGAACATCTCAAAATGGTTAGTCAACATAGGACATAAGCATAAGAGATAATAACATAGTCATAGCATAATCTCCAACATAAGCACCATATAATCATAAGCCAACATAAGACATAGTTAATGAGCTTAGGAGATAAATCATGTTCATGGCATAGTCTCTACTTAGACCTTCATACTACATTCCTTAACCCTTAGGGGTTGTTTGGTAGAAAAATAAATAATGCAGGAATTAGTAATGCAGGGATTAGTATTGCAAGGATTAGTAGTGCAGGGATTAGTAGTGCAAGGTGTAAATTTTTATCAAGTGTTTGATTCATTGCTTCTAACCTCATCTTGTGTTTGGATTAAAATTTTACAAAAAGCTTATTTCAAATTATACCCTTGCATTATTATGAGATTTTTTATTTTATGTAATCGGTCAAGGTAGATAATTGCCGGACAATATTATATTTTTATGGCCTTCTAACTAGCTAGGTGAAGAACAATTTTGTTGTCATGTTTGCTATTTTCTCACTTGAATTATTTGAGGGTAAACAATTGTTATCTTACTAAATTAATCACTTAAAAACGTTAATTTTCAATTTAAAATAGATAGAGCATCTACTTTAAAATCAAAAAGATGATAAAAATAGTAAAATCGAATAAATCATTTATATTTACATATAAATATTGCAAGGTGTAGTTTTAATATGTATGCAATTTATAAATTGTTCAAAATATAAACAATTAGAAACCACATATAAACCAACAAATAAAATATTCAATTAAGATCACAAACGTCATGTGGTGATATATTTGCCTTTTCAATTAGTAAATATTAAACAACTCACATTTTAAATATTGAATTGATATGTATTGTATTTATTTATTAACAAACAACTCTCTCTAAATAATAATATTTGTAAGATAATTTATTTAAATAAATTTACTAGTACAAATATAAAACATAAAATCAAGAACACTGCATAAGTAGCTAAGCATACATCACATAAAAGAGCACTGCATAAGTAGCTTCAAGTCATACTTGTGCCATATATGAATAGCATCCCATACTGCTATTCACACTAAGTGCTTCTTTAAGCTAATCATACTCAATGATTACTGGTTATCATTCTAGACTCTTAAGGAATAGCACCATACTAGGCTAAACCTAACTACCATGGTAAAATATACTACCATGCAAACAAAGCTATACAAGAAAGAGTACAAGTAACCCAACCTAGCAACCATGCAAACATTCAATATGATGCATGCGACCCTTAGGGGAGTATGAATCCTCAACCCTAAGCTATCCTTAGGAGAGTATGGCATCTCAATCCTAAGCTACCATGAAATGGTCTTGGCCTAACCAAGTCATGCTACCATGAAGACATTCTAACAATGCTAATTCAAGCTACCCTTAGGAGAGCATAGATCCTCAATCCTAGGCTACCATGCCTACATTAATTCAACCTACCATGAAAAACATCCTACAAGCTAATCCAAGTTAACCTTAGGAGAGTATGGTTCCTCCATCCCAAGATACCATGAGACCTTCTATCCTATGCTACATACGTCAAACTATCCATGAAGTGATCATATGTCACAACTTCAAGCTATTCTATTCTAATAAGCATGATTCATTTTAGGTGATTAACCTTTCAATATAGAACCATTATATGTGAGAAGACCTTTCACATTCTACATACATGTATTCATATAGTTCTAGGTAGGTCATTTGGGTATAATCCTTCCACCATAACACTATATATCTTGTACCAATTTTATGCAAGCTATCTCATCATATTAGACTTACTCTATAAGCCCTAGTGATCAATATTATGACATTTAAGCCGTAGTATAAATCTTTACTCCACAATTATCATACTAGACTAGATCACATGACATATTAGTCAGAAGCCTTAGTCATAGGCAATTTTAAGCAAAATTCATCATAAAGTCCCAATTTCAATCACTACAATTCTTGATCTAGCGTACAGTCATAAATCTAGTTCAATTCATTATTTCATACTTCTATTCTTGAATAAGTTCCATACATGATAACAATTCTAGAAATTCTCTCAAGAATCATCAATTTCTATCCACAAGGCATAAACCCACATACTTTGATTTCTAGGGTTAACCAAGGAATTCACATAAATTCTTTATAATCTCATGAATCAACACTAAATTAACCATAAATAAGTATTATCCAACCAATTGGAATCATACCCAACTAAAACCCACACATTGGAAGTAACCCTAGCTTAGATTGGGGTTCTTCTTCACAAATTTGGGGAATTTCTAAGGGACTCTATGGTTGGAAGAACCCATATATGAAAAGCTAAACATACCTTTAATCAAATCCCTAACCCAAGCTTTCAACAGTGGAGGTTGTTCTTAGCCTAAGCTTCCTTCTCTTTTTCCTCTTATTCTTCTTGAGCTTTTCTAGAGAGAGAAATATTTTCGAGGAGAGTGATTTGGGGTTTTGATTCTAAGTGACTTAGTTGGGGTGGTTAATGAATTAAAATATTTAATATAGGTGAATAAAACACATATAAAATGATCCCCACTTAAAACTAATTAAAAAGTAATTTACTAAATGACCCTCGACTAGGTATCCCCTTGCCAGGGGCCACGCCCATCTTCACGAGCCGTCATGGGCACCACGGCCCGTGGTGGTGCCCGTGGTCTCTTGACCAGTAGCTCCCCTCAACTTTCCAAGCTCCCAAAAAGCTAAGTCATGACCACGAGACCTCCCACTATATGTGGTCAAGCCAACGGGTCGTGGTGATGTTCGTGGGCTTGGGGCAGTAGCTAAGCCTCAAGGCTTTGCATCCCACACGCCTAAGGGGTCTTCACGAGCCCCTTCACGGACCATGGTCATGACCCTTGGTCGTGAAGGTGATCGTGGTCCTTGGCAGTTCTTGGCCAAGGTTGGGGCAGCCTTGGCCTTTGGCTTAGGCTTTGCCCCTTAGCCTTGGCCCTTGCCCTTGCGACCCTTACCCAAACCTTAGATAATCTTCTAAACTACGGGGTCTAACACATACCTTGATGTTCAACCACTAAACCCCTCATTATAAGTATGGGAAGTGTCATCTACGACTCTAATCCACATATATCAAACTCTAGAACCCTAGCTTGAGGCTCTAGTTAGGTCTACTAGTTTCTGGGGTATTACAATATCTCCCCCTTGGGAACATTCGTCCTCGAATGGCATTTCTAAGACTTCTTAAAAGAAATGACTCTAGACTAGCCACCCATCATGCATTCCCTATATCTAAATGCACACAACCAAACAAGGAAACTTCAATTCCAAGCTAAACATATTCAATGCAACACAGGGGAGTAGAAATTACATCTAACAACCCAAAATGCATGAAAATCCATATCTACTCATTTTCAAGGAGGAACTAACATCTCCTAGCTACAACATGCTCAACATACACTCATGGAGCATAAATGCAAATTGACTCAAAGATGCTACAACATGAGGCAAAACAATGCATGTAAGTCATTTCTAACAAGACCTAAGCATTTTCATGAACATACATATAAGGAAATCATGGCAACACATAATAACATAATAACCTTATTAGATAGGAACACTATCTCCCCCTTGGGAGTATGCCTACACAAGCTCTTCTAAACATCATTCATAGTAAGACAACTTCAAAGCCCAACATAACAAGTCACAAAAGACAAAAAATCCGGAAAACTTACTAAAGCATAAAACACATAGCAGAAGAGACATGAGGAGATCACTTTTGACCTTCTCTAGGTTGGACAACATAAAACCTATTCCTCATTTGAGGCTCCACATCCCCGCTACTAGAGGCAACTTGCTTACCCTCTCTTCTTGTAAGCTTAGCCTTTGGACAATCCTTCATCTTGTGGCCACTCTCACCACAACCAAAGCAACTATCTCTACTGGCTAAACACTTACCTTCATGACTCCTACCACATCTAGGACAAGAGGGCCATAAGGAGTCATTACTTATCCCTTATGGCCTAGGGGTAGACTCCTTATGCTTAGGAGCATTAGAAAAGCCTTGTCCGGAAAACCTTTGTCGATTCCTAGAACGACCATGTCCATCAGACCCATCATGGAAAGACTTATCATAATCCCCCCTAGACCTTTTTTCTCCCTAGCATTTTCCTGTTCAAGCTTTTCTTCTTCCATTTGTTGAGCATACACCATAAGGCGCGAGATATCCATATCATCAAGGAGCATTGCCTTACAACATTAATTTGACACTAATTTAGACACACCCATCACATACCTATTCATCACATCGCTTTGATTTGCTACCAAAGATGAAGCATACTTAGACAAAAGGATGAATTTCAAGGACTACTCTTTAACACTCATATTACCTTGCTTAAGGTTGATGAATTATCCCAATTTGGCTTTCCTCAACTCCCGGGGAAAGAACCTATCTAGAAATGCCGACTTAAATTCTTTCCACTCTATAGGACCCGCCTCTACCGGCCTAGCATCTTTCCGTTGCTCATACCAAATATGGGAAACATCCTTCAATTGGTAAGCGGCTAGTTCCGTTTTCTCTATAGAAGTTACCCCCATGGCAACAAGTTTCTTATAAACCTCTTCTATGAACCCATTTGGATCCTCTTCAATCTTGAAGCCACTAAACTCTGAAGGGTTCATCCTCAAAAACTCCCATATCCTAGAAGCAACCATCACCCTTATTGGGTTTTCTGGAGCCACCACATCTCTATTGGCTTGCGCTGTCAAGGCTTGAGCAAAAAATTACATAGAAGCCCTAAACTCCGCAAGAGTGGCATTCCCAATTGGAGGGTCATTTGGAACTTGAGGAGGATCTTGGTGTGGAACTTGGAGAGGAACCTCTTCGTCCACATTACTCCCTCTTCTCTCCTAGTATTTGCCCTTGTATTAGCCACACCCTAAAAATCAATGGCACGAGTTAGAAGAAGGGCCTACTAAATCCAAACTATATGGCACGACTAAGAGAATGAAAAAGTGAGATTTTTCCTAAACATCCAATAGTCTCCTCTTCGTAAATGTGGCGCGCTTCACATTTATGAACAAGTCTCTACTAGACGTGGTTTGAGACAATCCTAGAATTATTCTAAACCTTGTGCTCTGATACCAAGTTTGTCACGATCCAAGGGTATATTCTAGGTGTAACATTGTGTACTTGACCTCGTAGGGGTCTCATACAAGTCCTTAGCATAATCATAACATAGGTAATAAAAAATATGGGAAAATTTAAAACTTCTTTTGATCCATACCATCGAAAACATTTTCATAAGCAAGCGGAAGTATCTACTACTCATTTGTCTCAAACCATCTATTAAACTCTAGAATAAAAGTCTTGGGACGCAGCCCATATACAAGTATAAAACATAAAGAAATGACATAAAGG
This sequence comes from Solanum chiquidenum, assembly GCA_029582725.1. Classification (NCBI taxonomy): domain Eukaryota; kingdom Viridiplantae; phylum Streptophyta; class Magnoliopsida; order Solanales; family Solanaceae; genus Solanum; species Solanum chiquidenum. The sequence goes on along the minus strand of JAJOOS010020145.1, from coordinate 16,579 downwards.
AAATATGGGTTTGTCCTCGAAACTATGAGGACTCACCAAATCTTAAAATCTTCTTTCTTTTTAGAAACCTAGCTTCCAAAGGAACTCGATCTCCGAAACCCTACATTTGATTAGAATGTAAGTAAAGTATGCGTTAGTACAAAATGTACCAAGTATGAAAGTTGGCATAACAACATAAGAAAATCTCAAAATGGTTCGTCAATATAGGACATAAGCATAAGAGATAATAACATGATCATAGCATAATCTCCAACATAATCATCATATAATCTTGCCAACATAAGACATAGTAAATGAGCATAGGAGATAAATCATGTCCATGTCATAGTCTATACTTAGACCTTCGAACTACACTCCTTAACCCTTTGTCTTTCAAACTACAAGACAACTATCCCTCAAGCCACATCAGGTTCACTTGTGCAAGGCATTAATGGCATCCCATAATACCATCCAAGCTATGTACCCCCTTTTTGGTCATTCTTGGGCATAGTCCACAACCATGGTCAAGACTTAGGTTTTTGTGTCATAAGAACACTATACTCCTAAGTAACCTTAAGGCACACTTGTGCAATGCATGGGTGGCATCCCATAATACCACATACACTAAGCATATCCTCGAAGTCACCATATTCATATTTACCATCTTTAGGTGTCACTATTAACCTACTTTATATAGACAAGGAACTATTAATTTGAGTCAATCATATCATGGAAGGCAGCTATGGCAACAATCCAAGCTAACCATACATCACATAATAGAACACTTCATAAGTAGCTTGAAGTCATACTTGTGCCATGTATGAATAACATCCCATACTGCTATTCACGCTAAGTACTTCTTTAGGCTATCATACTCAATGATTACTAGTTATCATTCTAGACTATTAAGTAATAGCACCCTACTAGGCTAAACCTAAATACCATGGTAAAAAAAAACTATCATGCAAACCAAGCTATACAAGGAAGAGTACAAGTAACCCAACCTAGCTACCAAGCAAACATTCAATGTGATGCATGCTACCTTCAGAGGAGTATGAATCCTCAACCCTAAGCTATCCTTAGGATATTATGGTATCTCAATCCTAAACTACCATGAAATGGTCTTGGCCTAACCAAGTCATGCTACCATAAAGGCATTCTAACAATGCTAATTCAAGCTACCCTTAAGAGAGCATATATCCTCAATCCTAGGCTACCATGCCTACACTAATTCAAGCTACCATGAAAAGAATCCTACCAATGCTATACACGCTAACCATAGGAGAGTGTTGTTCCTCCATCCCAAGCTACCATGAGACCTTATATCCCCTGCTACATAAGTCAAACTATCCACGAAGGGATCATATGTCACAACTTCAAGCTATTCTATTCTAACAAGCATGATTCATTTTAGGTGATTAACCTTTCAATCTAGAACCATTCTATGTGATAAGACCTTTCACATTCTACATACATGCATTCATATAGTTCTAGGTAGGTCATGTGGGTAAAATCCTTCCACCACAACGCTATCTATCTTGTATACTAATTTCATGCAAGCTATCTCATCATATTAGACTTTCTCTATAATCCCTAGTGATAAACATTATGACATTCAAGCCCTACTATAAAGCTTTACTCCACAATCATCATACTAGTCTAGATCACATGACATATTAGTCACAAGCCTTAGTCATAAGCAATTCTAAGCAAAATTCATCATAAAGTCCCAATTTCAATCACTACAATTCTTGAGCTAGCATACATTCATAAATCTAGTTCAATTCATCATTTCATATTTCTATTCTTGAATAAGTTCCATACATGATAAAGATTCTAGAAATCTCTCAAGAATCATCAATTTCTATCCACAAGGCTTATATACTTTGATTTCTAGGGTTAACCAAGGAATTCACATAAATTCTTCATAATATTATGAATCAACACTAAATTAACCATAAATAAGTATTATCCAACCAATTGGAATCATACTCAACTAAAACCCACACATTGGAAGTAACCCTAGCTTAGATTGGGGTTCTTCTTCACAAATTTGGATAATTTCTAAGGGAATATATGGGTGAAAGAACCCATAGATGAATAAGCTAAACATACCTTTAATCAAATCCCTAAGACAAGCTTTCAAAAATGGAGGTTATTCTTGACCTAAGCTTCCTCTTCTTCTTGAGCTTTTCTAGAGAGAGAAATATGTGAGAAGGGAGTGATTTGGGGTTTTGATTCTAAGTGACTTATTTGGGGTGGTTAATTACTTAAAATACTTCTTTATATAGGTGAATAAAACCCATATAAAACGACCTCCACTTAAAAATTATTAAAAAGGAATTTACTAAATGACCCCGACTAGGATGCCCGTTGCCAGGGGCCACTCCAATCTTCACGAGCCGTCAAGGGCACCACGGCCCATGGTGGTGCCATTGGTCCCTTAACCAGTAGCTCCCCTCAACTTTCCATGCTCTCAAAAATGCCAAGTCATGACCACGAGACCTCCCACGATCCATGGTCAAGCCAACGGGTCGTGGTTTTGGGGCAGTAGCTAGGCCTCAAGGCCTTGCCTCCCACATGCCTAAGGGATCTTCACAAGCCCCTTCACGGACCGTGGTCATAACCACTGGTCGTGAAGGTGGTCGTGATCCTTGGCATTACTTGGCCAAAGTTGGGGCAGCCTTGGGCTTTGGCTTAGGCTTTGCCCCTTAGCCTTGGCCCTTGCCCTTGCAACCCTTACCCAAACCTTAGATAATCTTCTAAACTACGGGGTCTAACACGTACCTTGATGTTCAACCACTAAGCCCCTCATTCTAAGTACGGGAAGTCTCATTTACGAATCTAATCCACATATATCAAACTCTAGAACCCTAGTTTGAGGCTCTAGTTAGGTCTACAAGTTTCAGGAGAATCACAGCTAATGCATGCAATGCTGACATAGTTCATCCAGTCCCAAATTAGGAAGTTTCGAATGCAGAGTTTCAGAAAGCCATTCAACTTTTCACCCAGAGTGTAGCTAACCATAATAATGAGGGGGTAGCCTCGAGGTGTGACAGTATACACTACATGAAATTTTACTTTTAACATCCAATTCTTAACGACAAGATATGAATCCAGTCGTTAAAGTGTATTTATAGCGACTAAATATTTTTTCCGTCATTAAAAGATTAATTTTCAGTTTAAAATTAGCAAAAAAATAAATATTCGGATGTTAAAAACATCAATATCCGGTTGTTAATAATAACATAATAACGCATATACATTAATAATTTCCCTATTTTTTCTCAACCGCACATGACATACACCATCCCTATTCTCTGTAAAAAAATAGTCCACATACCCCACTCCTCCTCTCCGTAAGAAAATAGATTCACTAATGAAGTTTCTGATCTTCTATCATTCTATTAGAGAATCCTAACTGAAGCACAACTTCTCTCCAGTACAAGTAGAGAAATTTGAGAAAAATCTGCAATACATGCTTCTCTCCAATTCTATTTGAGATTTGGGGATTTTTTTATTCTACCCAAGTCTGTATTAACCCTAAATTTATCTAGCCGTAGGGCTCCCTCAGTTTAAAATTAGGAGTGTCAATTTGTTGGAAGAAAATTATCCAGAGGACAATCAACAAACATATAAGATAAAAATGAATAAAGTACGTCAATTTCAATGTTTATTAAGAGAAACTAGGCCGAAGGTCTCTCAGTTCCTTCTATTTAAGTAGGCAACAAGGTCTATCTATTTTAATTATAGAACACATTCTAATTTTCCTTAAAGAGAACCAATCTTCTCTTCTTACTGCTTATGGGCTTACTAGTCTGCTCAACACTTGGGTTTTCTTCTCTTCAAGGTAAGTTTGTGTTATTTTCACTCTCAATTGCTTTGTGGAATGTCTAATTTTTACAAATTCTTTATTTTCCCTATTTTTTGAGTATCCTTTAGGTTTTTTATTCTTTTATTTTAACTGAATGTTATTCTGCTTTGTGCACTAGCGTAGTTTAGTCATATCCTTAATTATGTTCGTGTTGCAAAAGGTTCGTACGTATTTAACTAAGACATTGTTATAAAACTTGTGTTCCATACTTTCATCGAAATACTGTTTGCACCAACAACACCTAGAGTGGCTAAGAACTTTGAATTTTTAGAGGGAACTGTCAATTGGCAGTCTAATTCTCGATAGTCTCATAATAAAAAATGATATCTTGAAAGTGATTTTTTATTTTAAGATGCCAGATCATCTTTGAAGTAATGCATTGGTTGTTTCTCTATCTCATAGCAGACTTTGAAGTATTATGACAAGTGAATTTTCCACTATAGTGGATGGACCGAATTCGTAGATCTTTTTATTCATCATAAATTTGGATGCTCATAATTTTCTGAACTACTTGTTAAGGGAAAATTGCTTTACACCTGTTCACTTCCCAATAGCCATTATGAATAAAATTAGTCAGTCTTGGGTTCTTCCTGTAGGGAGACTATTGATTGTGCTAGCCAACTGCACTTTACTAGTCCAGTTGTTCAAAAAAATTAAAATCTTCTCAGGCCCAATTTTGCGTAGAATATACTTAGCACAACTTTCCCTTATCGGTAGCATCCTTCTCCAACTATGGAACTGATCAGGGAATTCTTCCTTTCATAAGGGTGAGCTATTTGAGTGTAGCTTCTTAAAAGTCTCTAAGCAAAGATTTTTTTTGTACTGAAGTTCCACTGTATTTTAGGTGAGAAAGGACAAAAAACTACCTATAAAGGTTTGAATCCTACAACTCTCATTAGTGTGAAAACATATGTGTTCATTGCGGGTACATAGTAAAATATCGATAAGCTAGAATACATGTGGAATGTTGTTACGGTAAGGATTTACAACATTATTTTCTTTAATTTTTTAAGCTACATGATGCTGATATGGACTATTTTGTTCTGCACAATAAGTAAAATTGTATCACCTTGTTACACAATTCTTGGACTTGGTATCTACATCTATTAACTTTCCTATTGTGTTTCAAGAAATCCACTCTTTCAGATATCTCTTTATTATTTGTACAAATGTAATCTCTGTATTTTTAGTTGTCTCTCTGAATATTTTTCAGTTTGTTTCTCTCCAAGTGTGGTAGATTCTATCTCCCCATATAGCTGTAACTAATTCTTTTTCATATTTTTCGAGTGCCTTCCATTTAACCATATTAAGCTTGTTGTTACCTTCATCTTTTGTACTCCAATTCGCTAGTTCTGTCTTGAGTGTTGTTTTTTTACAAATAGCATTTGATTTTCAGTACATAGTGAATCATCTTTTGCTTTCATAGAATATTACCAACTACTTTGTCCCCCCAAATTAGGCTGCAGGAAATTGATTGTTGATCTGGACAACTCCTACACTCTCTGGTAAGCTGAGTAGTGAGTACATTCTGATAATAGATCTATTAGAGTTTCTAGCTTGTTATCTCTATATATACAACACTCTGCTCCCTAATCCGGAAAGATCGTATGTCAATTGTCATCTTCTAATTGTATTTGTAGTCGAATCTTCCTCTCTTTTGTTAGCAATTTCTCTTGATTAGCCAGACTGCTAGCCAGACAATAAATTTGTGTCTAGGCTACATGAGTAAGTACCATACCAAGCCTGCTACATTTAGTTGCAACTGCCTACGCATCAATTGATTGTGGCTGCAACTCACATTATATGATCCATTGGTAGATAGATTATAGGCCTAAGTAATATATATACCACTCTCTCATAGTTAGTATTGATGTTACTTTATTCTAATAACTAGCATTTTTTATATTAAAACCACGAAACCAGTATCTTTACAAGCACCAGCTACAAAGTCAAACAGTTATCTACCATACTAAATAAACTAAGAAACATCTAAGATCAAGTGAATACGATGTACTTAGTGATCACTATGAGTAGAATCCATGAAGCTTTGGAGCAGGGCCTTGTTTACTGGATTTGTACTAATAGAACTTAAATAGGCAACTTACTGATACTTTCTGGTATCGGCCCTTATGGTGCACTAATGTTGGTACTAGGCTTTAACACCTTCGTTCTATGCTCATAAGAAATATGTTAATGTCATTTCCTCCTTGTATATGTTATTTCATCCTTAAAATATGGGTCATGCTTTTACATTGTTAATTCTTATAAAAACCTTCTTGAATCTAGTAATGCATCCTTCTTGACAATATGAAAATGAGACTTGTGTAATATTGTAGGAGAAATTTGTTGGTGATGCATGAATGATAAAAAAGAACATTTCTTGCAACATGTGCGAAGGTTGTTAAATAATTGGAGAGGATCACTCCATAAGAATGTGAAGTCTAAGACATTCTGTGATGCTCTAAAAGATGTGTCAATAGATGTAGACAAGGGTGATTGGGAATAACTTGTTAGAGAGCATTTCTTAAGTGAATAGTCAAAGGTATTAATTCATAGCTATGATCTATTAGCAAGTTATATTAATTGGATGACCATAATTTCAGTGGTGGTTTGTTGAGATAAGAAATAAGTTCAAGAAACTCAGTCAATAAGTCTTAGTAAGCCTATTAGAGAGATTATTTATGAATTAGTAAGTAAAGCAAGAAACTTTTTAGAAAGCCTATTCTCTGTTAATTTGACTTCTTTTACCAGTTTATTTATATGTTAAGGGAGGAAAATATGGTAAGCCCCCATGCATGGATACTATCTTCTTTGAGACACGTAAGAAGGATAACTAGCTTGTTGAACCTGAAACAAATGCAAAATATGTATGTTTACTCATAAATTTCATGTTACACTATTAAAGTTTATGTGCTTTATAATTTTAATATGTCTTATGTTTTATAGGTTGAGATCGAAAAAGTGATTCAATGTTAATTCATCTCTTACAAATATTGAGGTCGTTGAGAAGTGCTTTGGACCTCAATGTAAAAGTAATGTGGTTGGATTGGTGGTGGGATAACATCGAAGGTGTTGAAATGGTGGTAACTCTTCAAAGGCTGTATTGCTAGATAAGTTGAATGTAAGTGAAATGCATGGATGAGTTAGAGAATAAATGTCAACGCGTGGATGAGCTCGAGAAAAAATATGAACATCTTGCAGGTGCAGTGTTTTGTCAGCCTTCATCACCACCATCTTCCACTAATCAATATATTGAACTAGTTAACAGGTTAGTAGAGAATTTTCTTCGGTCTATGATAAAATTATTGTGCAAAGCTATATGAAATTCGTTTCATTAGTTGGAAAAGGTTTAGTATTTGTGATTGTTCTTACTCATAAGCCTAACTTTCAATGTGGGAGACCTTAGCTCCAACTAAGACAACTGAAGCGGAGGATAGTGTTCGATTCCTCTTAAGTAGAGAGTAATTGTTCCCCGTCTCTCTTTCTTCTTCATTATTATGTTTTCCCTCCATCCCATTTATTATTGCTATTTATGCCAAAATAGTTCACATACATTCATTCAATCATTCAAAGAATAGATCTTCTGCCACAATTTAATCTGCAACTCCAAGGAACTGAAGGAAGCTTGGATATTTAGGCTCCTATCCTAGTTCAGCAAGAATGTTTGAATTGTTTTCTTTCTTTAAGGGCCACTAGTTCCTGAATGAAGGAATAAATGACTAATGTAGCATGATTCTTTAATAAAATTTGTATGCTAATTTATTTAAATAAATTTACTAGTACAAATATAAAACATAAAATCAAGAAAATAAATAAAATGATTTGAGGGATATTTTTGTCTTTACATAGATAATCCCATGGTATTAAATCAAATTTATTACTAATACCATCACATGGAAGGTATTAGTATTACCTCCTATAATATCATGTAGGGTGTATAAACTAATCCATGGATTAGTTATACTTAGGCCCAAAAATTCTACCAAACATAGTACTAAATAATACCATACATAATACATGGATTATTTCTCCTAATACCTCCTACCAAATGACCCAAGGTCTTTCATACTACAAGAGAACTATCCCTCAAGCCACCTCAAGGTTCACTTGTGCAAGGCATGAATGGAATCCCATAATACCATCCAAGCTAAGTACCCCTTTTTTGTCATTCTTGGGCATAGTCCACAACCATGGTCAAGACTTAGGTTTTCATGTCATAAGATAACTATACTCCTAAGTAACCTCAAACCACACTTCTGCAATGCATGGGTGGCATCCCATAATACCACACACACTAAGAATATCCTTGAAGTCACCATATTCATATTTACCATCTCTAGGTGTCACTATTGACCTACTTCAGATAGACAAAGAACTATCAACTTGATTCAATCATATCATGGAAGGCAACAATGACAACAATCCAAGCTAAGCATACATCACATAAAAGAACACTTCATAAGTAGCTTCAAGTCATACTGGTGCCATGTATGAATAGCATCTCATACTGCTATTCACACTAAGTACTTCTTTAAGCTAATCATACTCAATGATTACTAGTTATCATTCTAGACTATTAAGGAATAACACCCTACTAGGCTAAACCTAACTACCATGGTAAAACACACTATCATGCAAACCAAGCTATACAAGGAAGAGTACAAGTAACCCAACCTAGCTACCATGCAAACATTCAATATGAAGCATACTACCCTTAGGGGAGTATGAATCCTCAACCATAAGCTATCCTTAGGAGAGTATGGTATCTCAATCCTAAGCTACCATGATATGGTCTTGGCCTAACCAAGTCATGCTACCATGAAGGCATTCTAACAATGCTAATTCAAGCTACCCTTAGGAGAGCATAGATCCACAATCCTAGGTTACCATGCCTACACTAATTCAAGCTACCATGAAAAGAATTCTACAAATGCTAATCCAAGCTAACCTTAGGAGAGTATGGTTCCTCCATCCCAAGCTACCATGACACCTTCTATCCCATGCTACATAAGTCAAACTATCAATGAAGGAATCATATGTCACAACTTCAAGCTATTTTATTCTAATAAGCATGATTCATTTTAGGTGATTAACCTTTCAATATAGAACCATTATATGTGATAAGACCTTTCACATTCTACATACATGTATTCATATAGTTCTTGGTAGGTCATTTGGGTAAAAGCTTTCCACCACAACACTATATATCTTGTATACCAAGTTTATGCAAGCTATCTCATCATATTAGCAAAGTCCATGCATTCAACAAAAATGTCCCTTTTAGCATGTTTTCAAAGGTTTTTATGCATGGCTACATACATAGTACATTTTTGTGCTAACCCATATTTCTTCTACATTTTTCACAAAGTGTAGGTTTTGGCGATATCGACTTCCATCTTCATGGCTAGGATCATAGTAGATCAAGAAGAAGAAGAAGGTTGGTGAGTCCTCATAGTATTCGAGGGCTTAACCGTTATGTCCTTCTTGTCATTTCTTATATTTTAGACTTTTGTAAGGGATGTGTCCTTAAGATTGTATTCTTGTGTTATAAATGGTTTGAGACATAGTGTTGTAGACTCCTGCTTATTGTTTTTTTTTATAAAAGGCTTCGATTGTAAAGAAAAGTTTTAAATTTCTGCACCATTTCCTATGTTCTTATGTTATTATATGCTATGAGTCTTGTATGAGGATTTTCAGAGTCTTGTACGCCGTGTCACATCTAGGGGGTAGCCTTGGATTGTGACAAACATGGTATTAGAGAACTAGATTTTGGGATGATTTTAGGATGTCTCAAACCACGTCTAGTAGAGTCTTGTTCATAAATGTGAAGCGCGCCATATTTATGAATAGGAGGCTATTGGATGTTAGGAAAACTTCATTTCTTTATTCTCTAACTCGTGCCATAGAGTTTACTTTTATTAGGTCTCTCTCATAATGTGTGCCCTATGGTTTTCAGGATATGACTACTTCAAGGGCTTATGTTGAAAGGAATGAGGAAGACAATGTGGAGCAAGAGGTTCCCCTCCAAGCTCCTCCCCAAGCTCCAATTGTCCCTATAGGGGAGAATGTGACTGAGGAGATTAGGTCGGCTTTTCTAATGTTGGCTCAAGTCATGATGACTCAATTTAGTCGGGAGGTGGTAGCTTCGGTGGATCCAATAATGGGTATGCCTACTTTGAAAGTGAGGGATTTTGTGAGGATGAACCCTCTGGAGTTTTATGGCTCCAAAGAGGGAGAGGGTCCTTAAGAGTTTATAGATGAGGTCTCTAAGATGTTGGAATTTTTGGTAGTGACTTCGGTAGAGAAGGTTGAGTTGGAATCTTGTCAACTCAAAGGGGTTGCTCAAGGTTGGTTTAGTAAATAGAAAGAGGCTAAATCGGTATGAAGAGGTCCAATTGAGTGGGAGGTGTTCAAGAATTATTTTCTAGATAGGGTCTTCCCTTTAGAGATCAGAGAAGCTTTGGTGCTTGAAGTCATTAACCTTAGACAAGGTGATATAAGTGTTAAGGAATATGCATTGAGGTTCAACTGATTGTCTAGGTATGTTCCAATCTAGTGTCTGATCCTAAGTCATAAGTGAGTAAGTTTGTGTTGGGTTTCTCCGAACTAGTGGGAAAAGAATATGTATGGCTATGCTTTATCATGATATGAATATTTTTTTCCTTGTGGTTTTGCTCTCCAAATTGAGGAAGGGAAACTTGGAGAAAGGAGGGAAAGGAAGAGGTTGAGGATTGAGGATGAAAATTCTTCTCTTGCGAGGTCCTTTGGACAAGGTCCATCTATGTTTTCCCCAAGATTTAGTGATGAGGTGGTGTCTAACCCTAAGCCTCCAAGAGGGAGTATTAGTTAGTCCTTGTGGCCGGTGTGATAAGAGACATTTGGGTAAATGCTTAGCGGGTTCCAAGATTTTCTTCGGCTGTGGTGAGTCGGACCACAAGATAAGGCATTGCCCTAAGGTTGCTAGAAATAAAGGGGAAAGTCGTCGAAGGTCGCAACCCTACCTTCATCCTGTCCTAGTGGTTCAAGTGTTAGAGCTCCAAGGAAAACTAGGTCTGATGCTCTCCAAGCTAGAGGTGAACTAGAGTGTCCTCCAAATGTTGCTCCCGGTATGCGTTTCATGCTTATTTCGATTCCGGTATTTCTTGTCTTTTGTGACTTGATAGATTTGACATGATGAGCATTTATGTTGTCCTTAGTATAAATGGGTTTCCTAATGGTTATGTGTGTTTGTTGGTAGGACCCAACTTAGTCATGATGAGTTTTAGGGTGTGTTGGCAGATTTGATGAATAGAGTGTTTAAGTGATGCCTAAAGGTGTTGAGTGATTAGATTCCTCTAAAATAGGGTAGATGTGTAATTCACCTTGATTTAGAATCATCTTGTGTGATGAAGGTGCGAGTTTAGTAATAACTACACCGAACCTTAGAGTTGAAAGAAATGAGGCTTAGAAGAGTCCTTATAGGGTTACTCCCAAAGGGGAGATAATGTGCTTAGATAGCAATGTCAGTAGGTTCTTTTGATGTTCATAATTTAGATTAATTGGCTTGAAATTTTCAGCTTGAGAGGTGTAGTGAGTTTGAGTAGCTTAATTCCGGTTTGGTAGGCTAATATGAGATCTTGAGTGGTGGTGGTAAGGTTGCTTGTGAGCTAGGATGCTTAAATGACAATCTCTCTAATTTAGGAGTTCTTGTAGAGATTTTAGACCGGCAAGTTAAGATATAGTAGAATGAGGAAGTTGTGTTCATGAAGGTGTGAAAGAGTGGTCTTTGTGTGAAGATTGTAGGTGAGTGTGCTACTTGAGAGGCCAAGGGCCAATGAGATGTCCCGATATCCTTATCTTTCCATCCATTCCTCCTTTAGCTTGAAATGATAAGTTTCCCCTGACTTGTTTCATGATTGTGAAGTCTTGGATGTTCTAGGTAGTTCCTCTAAAATTTCCTTGTTTTGGAAGTCATGTGTGAATTATGTTTTTTCCATGGTTTCCTTAAATTATGCATGTTCTTGGTTAAATTCATGTTTCATGAGAAAATGAGTTTTTATGATTGTATTCCTCATGTTGTTGTGCATTAGTATGAGTTGCCTATTTGACTTCATGAGATGTGTTGGTGAAAATGCTTTAGTATGCATTTGAGAGTAATCGTATATTAGCTCCATGATGTTGTGTTGAGCATTATTTTAGTTGGAGAAGTTAGTTCCTCCTATGTAAATGAGAAGTATTGAGTTTCGTGCATATTTGGGTTGTTAGATGTAGTTCCTACTCCCTTGTGTTGCATTGATTATTGTTTTGAGATGGAGTTGATGTTTCCTCCTTTGAATTGTTCAGTATTTGGATGTTTCATGCATGAAGGGCTTCTAGTCTTGAGTCTTTAATCCCGTGAAGTGTTTAGAAACGTTATTCGAGAACGAATTGTTCCCACGGGGGAGATAATGCAACACCCAGAAAACTAGTTGGTGAAACTAGAGCCTTACGTGAGGTTTTTGAGTTTGATGTGTGGGTTAAGGTTGTAAAATGGATTCCCGTACCTAGGACGAGGTGTTTAGGGGTTAAACGTCAAGGTACGACTCCCCAAGGACCAATCAAGTGGTCCTTGAGGAGGACCATAAAGCCTAACCCCAAAACTGCCAAGCTGCCTAAAATTTCTTCACCTACGGATGGGACCTACTGGGCGTAGGTCCATACCACCCTGTAGCTCCTGATCATGGGTCAAGGAGCCTTGAAGATGAGCTGCAGATGAACCACAAACCAGCAGCATGCCCCGTGGACCCATCCACAGTCTGTGCGGGGCAGGTCGTAGGTCGTGCCTGTAGGCTGCCTCAAACTCGGCCAAGGTGAGTTTATTTTAGGAAATTCCTAATTTAATTATTTTAGCTTAGGGTCATTTTATATCATTTGAATAGACTTATATAAGTATTTTTAGACCATTACCTAACCTATTTTACTTCCTTAATCCCATACCCCAAGTTCATAACTAACTTTTCCCCAAATATTTCTCTCACTAAAAACCTCCATTGGAGAAGAAGAAGTCAAGGTATAGGGATCAAGAACTCATCTTTTCCACTCAAATTCGTGAGGAATCTTCATCTAAGGTATGGTATTTTTGATTCATGGTTACTCTTTCATCCTTGAAGTCCTTAAACTCTCAATTTAAAAGTAGACAAAGTCTCCAAAACCTGAGGTTTTCACTACAAGCCATGGATTCTTTCTAAAAACATTTTTATGATTTAACTATCTTATATTATTTTTATGGTAAAAATCTTCCATGAATCCATTAATTACCCTAATTTCTCAAATTGGATCTTAGAGTGTGGGTGTTGATTGGTATTAGTAGTATGTTGTAGAATCATGAATATAATGAGATGATTACTTGAGTTATGTATTAATTAATGATTTTCTATAGTTTTGATTTTGAATTTCCTCCAAGATCCCATGAGCCGCCATGTCCCCAATTTCTGACCATGTGATGTGGGTGAGTTGTGGTGAATTGAATAGTATGAGATTTTCTTGTAGTAGCTTAGTTAATTGAATCATGTCACCATCTATATCTAATGTAGTAATTCTAGATTGATTGGTTGAATGTATAGCTTTGAAGGGCAAATCATGAGAATTAGCTATGTGTATGAGACTTGTGTGCATTCAATTAGATTGCTTTGAGAGTAAAGTGAATACATTATTATCTAATTGTTGTGCTGATTGGATGATTATCCTTACGTAAACACTTAGACATGAATACCATACAATGTGAAAGGTTTGTCACATGTGGTGATTCTAAGGGTTGAAGACTAGTCTCCCCTAATGAATCTAGGAGCTTTAGAATGAGTTTGTTGGATTGAGTGTCAAGACACCCTTCCATAATTAGTAATTTCAGTCAAGAATTAATATAAACTCAATGGGAATTATGCTTAGCACCGAGTGTATATTGATATGAGATGGAAGCCCTCACGATAGTAGAGGCCGGGTTTCTAGGAACAATCTCTTGGGATGGAAACCCTTGCGTTAGTAGAGGTTGGGTTCTCTAGTAGCAATCTCCTTATCCCATAACTACGTGCCCCCGTAGGTTATTTAGCCATTGGATTCATTCCCAAGACAATAGTTTAATTTGTACCTTAGGCAAGTAGGACACCCTTTTTCGGTGTGGGGTAGACATCGGATTCCATGAATAAGCTCTCATGGTCTATGCGGTTAAAGCTAATTCCCACCAGTTCAAATCTAGGATAAACTATGGCTATTCAAGAAGTACTACCTACTGTGGGTAGGGTTCTGGGACTCCATCCATGCATTGAGCAAGTAGGCTTTGAGAGTAGTTATGGTAGGTTCCTCTTATGTCATGATTATTCATGTAGTTGAATGTGTTTGGCACTAGATGGTAATTTGATTAGGTAGTAGGGATACTTGTAATGTTGTATGTTAACCTGCATTGTTGCCATGGGTTGCTTTCCTTGATGTAGTTGACTAAAGGTGAATGTTCCTTGTCTATGAGAAATACGCTAAAGTTGAGATTAGGAGATGGTAAACATGAATGAGGATATAAAGTGACATGCTTTGTATGGGTGGGATTATGGGGTATTACCTATGCATTGCACATGCTTGTCTTGAGGTGGCTCATGAAGTGTTTCTTTCATGTCATACTAAAACTAGATTGTATTGACTATGTATATATTTCTAATGGTGTTTCTTATACTCACTAGTTGTGATTGTTATCTACCATGCTATAGTTCATGCCTTATCATGATGTCTTGTATGCTTATAACTGGTGTTTTCACACTGCTCTCTAAATGATGGTTTAAACTAGCAAAGTGCATGCATTCAACAAAAATGTCCCTTCTAGCATGCTTTCAAAGGTTTTCATGCATGGTTATCATACATAGTACATTTTTGTGCTAACCCATATTTCTTCTACATTTTTCACAAAGTGTAGGGTTTGGTGAAATCGAGTTTCATCTTCGTGGCTAGGATCATAGTAGATCAAGAAGAAGAAGCTTGGTGAGTCCTCATTGTATTCGAGGGCTTAACCATTATGTACTTTTTGTCTTTTCTTTCGTTTTAGACTTTTGTAAGGGTTGTGTCCCTAAGATTGTATTCAAGTGTTGTAGATGATTTGAGACATAGTGTTGTAGACTCCAGCTTTGTAACACCTCGTAAATTAGTACGTTCAGAGCCTAAACGTGTGAGTTAACGTCAAGGTACGTGTGAGTTAACCTCAAGGTAAGTGTTATACCCCGTGGTTAGAAGGCATCTAAGGTTTGATTGAGGGTTGCAAGGGCAAGTGCCAAGGAAAAAAGGGGCAAAGCCTAAGCTAAAGGCCAAGGCTGCCCCAACATTGGCCAAACACTGCCCAAAGACCATGACCACCTTCATGACCAGTGGTCTTGACCACGGTTCGTGAAGGGGCTTATGAAGACCTCTTAGGTTTGTGGAAGGGAAGGCCTTAAAGCCTAGCTACTGCCTCAACTTCACGAGAGGGACCACGACCAGTTGTCTTGACCACGGCTCGTGGAGCCCTTCATGAAGATGCCTTGGGAATTTGTGCTAGGGGCCTCAAGTAGCATAGCTACTGCCTCAAGGACCACGTCTCGTGGTCTTTACCAAGGCTCATGGAGCCCCTCACGGGAATGACTTAGGCTCGCGAGATTGTGGCACAAAGTGCCTAGCTACTGCCCCAACCTTCACGAGTGGTACCACGTATCGTGGTCCTCACCACAGCTCGTGAAAGGGGCTCATGGTGCCTGGATGTGGTCACTTACTGAGGGTTAGTTAAGTTTTTTGCTTTTTAAGTCCAATCAAATTGAGGTCATTTTGGGTAATTTTGGGGTCCCTATATAAGTTGTTTTTAAGTCAAAATTCCCTAAACTTAGTCATTATACTCAAACACCTAAATCAAAATCAAAACTTCATCTTCCTCATAATATTTCTCTCTCTAAAACTCAAAGAAGAAGAAGAGTGGAATTGGATCTAAGGTTGGACGAATTCAAGGTTTCTTCCACAAATTTCTTGGAGATTCTTACTCTTGGTATGTTAGTTTTCATCTATTGGTAGCTTTCACCCATAGAGTAGCTTCAAAACTAGATTTCAAAGTTTTCAAGTTCCCCAAAAGTAAGGGTTTCACTCTAAGTCATGGGTTCCTTCCTCAAACATTTTCAAAGGTTGATTTATGATAAATTATGATTGAATTGATGTTAAATTAATGATATATGATGAAAATCCCCAATGAACCGATGAATCCCCAAAAATACTAAATTGTGAAATTATGATGTGGGTTGATTGATTATGGAAGCATGTGAATAGAATATGTCTATATTGATTGAGTTTATTGAATTATGTCATTATTCATGCCTAAATTGTAGTAATTCTAGGTGTGTTGGTGAATTATGATTCATGGCCTTAAAGGGTAAATTATGAAGATTAATGTATAATCACGATGCTATGTATATGCTTTGCTATTTCAATGAAAGTAATGTGAGCATGTCTAGAATGCAATTGTGTTATTATTGAAAGGTTATTCTCAATTATACACTTGTGAATGATGATGAAGTATTGTGAAGGGTTTCTTCAATGTAATGTTATACCTTGAATTAGTAGGCTTAAGGCATCCCCTTATTGTGTAATTGAAAGCGATGTTTATTGATGTATCTTGAATTAGTAAGCTTAGGGAATCCTCTTCTTATGTAACTAATGTATCTTGTCCTAATGAACATTGAATCGGTAGACCTAATGGTGGTAGCCCTTTCA
>JAJOOS010020144.1:0-32675 GCA_029582725.1 Solanum chiquidenum | reverse complement strand
TTTTTACCCTTAATGAAATGATTTACAACCACACAAATTTCTATCATTCATTTTGGACCACAAGTTTTAAAAGTCTTTCCATTTTTCTTAAAGTTTGTGCCAAATCAAAGTACATCATATAAAATGGGACGGAGGGAGTAGTACAAAATTTGGATTAATTTTCGCAGTAATAAATTTTGGGAGGTTACCGTTCACCATGAACATGAATACGAAGAGGAAGCGAGAGGATATGGAGATTGTGTGGCAAACTCCCGCCAACCCACCGGAACGCCATGACTACAGCTTCCGTAATGGTAACTTTTTTTCTCTTCAGTTCCCACTTTACGCTGTCTTTGTTCTGCAACAAACTTTTATGCCTTTTTTCTGCTTTACTTGTGCAGGAATACGCTATGTTAAGCCTTACTACTTCGAATTCATCTCTCATGTACGACTGCTGCTCTCTCTTGCTGATTGATTTTGTCACAGTCTTAATGAATTTGTCAAAACCCTAATTAAACCCTGTATTTGAATTCAAATTGATTTTTCAGGTGAAGAATAGGTGGGCTGGGAAGACAATTGTTGATCTCTTCTCTGATGAATTTAAAGGAAGACCTCGTGATTACTATGTATGTTGGTGCTAATTGTTGCATTTCACGTGTCTGTGTTGAATGTGCCTGTGTCTGTGGTACTTAAATGGTTGCAATTATAAGTAATTGTTTGATATATGTTACATTTCTAGTAGGCTGCACTGTGATTGTAGTTTTTGAATAAGAAATTATGTGAATTCGAATTATCTGAGTGATGATAGCATATATTTACAGCTTACCTTGCTTGTCGAGCACATTTTGGTCATTTATGTAGCTAATGGATCGTGGAATTCTGTGTATAGCTGAATTTGAAGGTTTTGACTTATGCTAGGAATCTGCCGTTAAGTCTGGACGTATACAAGTTGATGGGCAAAAGGTGTCTGTTTCATATGTAGTTCAGTCATCACAAAAAATTAGCCATTTCCTGCACAGGTTCGTACTGTTCAAGTTCTGGCCTCAGACAATTTGTTTATCGATACTATCCTTCTGGTTGGTTTCTTCTGTGTTCAATCCTTTAAAAGATTTTGGTTTTCTTAATTTAGCGCATGTAAATGATAGATCTTAGACTCAGATCTGCTTTGTTATTTCTTAATTCTGTTCTGTTCTGTTATGCAATTATGAGAATATGACTAACAAAAGGCTGTAGGCATGAACCACCAGTGATGTCGTGGGATGTCGAAATACTATGTGAAGAACCAGATGTGCTGACTGTTTGCAAGCCTGCTTCTGTTCCTGTAAGCTAATAATGATTCTCTCGTTATAGTTTTGTTTCTTGAGGAAGTGATATGCGAAGATTGCTTGGAATATGTCAAGACTTGAGAACATATGGAACTTTGAAAAGAACCAATACTTACTGATGCTCAGAATAATTTGTATATATTAGGTGAATTTTTAAGACACTCTGCCCTTGCTGATTCTATAAATGTGGTCACCTTGAGTGGACAGATAATATACTACAACCAATGGATCTATCATGCCATTACTCAAGCACACTTAAGAATCCATCAATCCTGAAACTAAAGTGGAACGATTAGCTGGCATAACGTGAATCTAGCATGCAACACTTCTAGACCTTTTTTTTCTTTTTTTTTTTGAAACTGGTAACTTGAACATTTCTTTTTTCTGTTCTGAATAAGTTTACATAAATTATGATATAGTTTTGTGTTTAGATCTGATATTACAATATTGACCTAAAGAACATAGGTAAGCCCCTGCTATCAATGGTTCAGCTCACGTTAAGCTCTTTTATTTCAGATAAAGTAAAGTGCATAACCATGCTCCTATACTCGCTTTTATTTTATTTCTATTTTTCCTTTTCTCTTTTTTTTTCAGTTTGATTCACTGATTCTTTGTCTAATTCTCGTGTATTTCCATGGTTGCATAACTTGAAATTTCTTTTCATCAAGATGGCTAATGAATCTACTATGTTTGAACCCTCACCAGAAGATAGTAAGAATTAGGAGAAAAGGTGTTTTTTTTAAAAATATTGATCAACAAGTCAAAAGGAAAAAAGGTGAAGTTCTGTTACTAAAGGGCCTGGGTCCTGAAAGCCACTATTAGTTGTGTTGACACTCAAACACCTGCTTATATTTGTTGGCCCTTAGAAGATATAGAGAACATTGTAGTTTAAGAGGTAGTTGTGCAATGCGACAACTTTTTAAAATCTTATATCTTGGATGCGTAACTCATGTTGGAACTGGCATTTCATCATCTAATTGCTATCGTTCCCCTGTTTCACCATTCATGTAAATAATGTAAACATCTTCTCACATATAGGTGCACCCATGTGGAAACGTTCTTCTATTGCCTCCAATATTTCAAAGACCTAGTACTTAACTTTTGTTTCAGAGTTGACACTTATCTCCATTCTCCATTTACATGCTGCATCATACTTCACTTTTGGCACTTGATTGCATGCTTGCGATCTGTTCCTTTGGAGTACTGAAGGTTGTAGATTAAATAGATTCTCACCATGTCATAACCTTTCAATGATCGAGTATTCATGTTTGCATTGAATGGCTAACTCATTTTTGATGATACCATCCATATGTATAATGTAAGCAATCATTCTCATTTGTAGGTGCATCCATGTGGACAATACCGCAAGAATACGGTCGTTGGTATACTACAAGCCGAGTATGGGCTGGCACCTTTATTTCGTATCCTCTGTTTCATTAGCAGCAGCAGGGCATAACTTTTTGTCCTGTTCATAATGTCATCGAGTACTTTTCCTTGTTGCATCAAATGTAGCAATTTGTTCTAGTCTTCTCTTGACTCTTATATTAGCGGTTCATCGCCTAGATCGCTTGGTCTCAGGACTACTTATTTTGGCTAGGAGTGCTTCTAGGGCTGACCTCTTCAGGCAACAGGTATATTTTCTGTTTATATGATTATACTGCAATGAATTGCACAATGACAGATCACAGATACAATAAATATAATGGATCTTGATTGCTTAGCTGCTGTCTAACCACACCTATTTCTCCTTACTGTCTGTCAACATGTTGGCTGTGTGAGACAAATAAGCTCCAAATATAACCAGATTTAGTAAAAATTCAACAGCTTTGTGCGCAATTTACTGTTGAGGAGGTGTTAAAATAGTTCCTGTCAAAATTTTTGGAACTGATTGTTGACATAGGACGAGGCTCATCTCCAGTACACTAATCCCTCCAGTTGGTACAGTGCATATTTAGTTTTGTGACATCTGTCCACTTTAAAATCTGATGGCCAACATTTTCTTAAATAACCAGCCTCTTAAACCGTGGTTAAACCTCCTAATTATCTAACTTAGTTCTTTCCTTATCTACTGATCAATCAATTTAGGTGAAAATATTGGTCAAAGATCTCTGGCTGAAAAGATATTTTTTACCACGAAACTCATGGAGAAACGCAGCAATTATCAACAAGTTCAGAAGATTAAATCACCTAGATGGGACAACAACAATCAAAGATCACAAGAAAATAGAATATTGGTTGATGAATAGAAGTTTTTCTGGAGATTAAGTGACGAAATCCCATTGTTACGAAACTAAAGATGAAAGCCATTGGGTTATGACTGATGAAAAAAATTTGGTCACACTCGTCCAAGATTTTCATAGTTTAGGAAAGCTTAAAGGATACAAGGATGCTTCGAAAAGAGACGATTCTTATTTTTTCTTAAATCATTACAAACGAAAGTATTATAAAAAGAGAGTAAGAGTAGCTCAAATTCACCGTAGTTCAACGTTACACATTTAATTTTGTATGCAATTTAGTTTTCTACTCATATTAAAAATTAATCTCTATATAATGTTAGAGGATTAGAGAATATAATTAGAGTTATCGGAAGAATGAACAAAATACATGAACAATCGAAGTTCTAAAATCATAAAATTGAGTTTAATGTTTATAGAAGCAGCAAGATGTAGAGATGACAAATAAAATAACAAGATTCTCGCCTAAACTTATGCTATTTATGGAAAGAACTAAATCAGATAGGAATTGGAAGTTTTAACCATTGTTTAAAGGCTGCTTTATTTAAATAAATATGGACCATTAGATTTTAAAATTGACAGATGTACTGGAGAGGAGCCTCGTCCGTTGACATATATGATACTCATACTTAATGCTTGATTTAACAATCATACTTTGTGATCCAGGAAATGAAATTAAGCAAACTTTTTTTCTAGTACTAAATCTAATGAATAGGGAAGCATATTGCAGTATTATTTGGAGTGTGGCATTTGAAACCTCACTCGTCCAACTCAAATTTCTTAATTTGCTATCTGTGTCAGGAGACTCTTGTTGAACTAATCTAATTCTTGTTTATGGATACTGTTAGCTCTTCCAAAATTTTCTTAATAAGAGGTAGAATATCTTGCAATTGATGTTGGTTTTATTACATGGGGACTATTGTCTGCTTCCTAAAATTCTACAGCAGAGGTTCTTAAAAATTATTGTTTGATATTTTGGCATCAATATCTGAGCTTATGAAACAACTGGTGTATAATTGATGTATAGAGTTGATATTTGACCTATTAAAGTGTCTAGGGTAGGATGTGGAATACCTTTTTGATTTTGGATTTAGACAGGTTATCTTTTCTTCTGATGAAAAGATTCAGAGATGTTATCTCTATCTTCTATTTTGATTGGTATGTTATTTTAATCTTCTCAAGCTATTTGAATAAATCATTAGTGATTATTTTGGGCCGTTGAAGGTATTCCAGTGAATAACTCCCATCATTGGAAATACAGTATTCTTATGGGGTTGAAGTTAGCTTTGTCAGAACTTTCTTGGTTTATACATATATTTTGCACCCAATTTCATATGGCCCTTTATGAGGTTCAAGTGCATTGCTTGAGAGAAGTACCTTTGAGTTACTTGTAGGAATTTTTGGTGACATTTCTTGAATTTGTGTTTTTCTTCTTCTATTCTTGTTATTTGTCTCAGCTGCTAAACTTCACTGCACTTCTGTAAGTAGAACCGGTTCAGGTTAAAACTTAAGCCAATTCCAGTTATTTTTACAGTGATAATTGCGCGGCCTGGATATTTTGCTACAAAATTCCAGTTATTTCAGAAGAGTATCTATTGATTTCTTCCTTTGCTACAAAATTGATCTTTGAAATGGATGGGGTGGAAGACTCTGTAAGGACTTGTAAAGTTAAAATAATGTATTTCAGATTCAGAAATCCATATTTCCATCCAGTAAACCAATATTTTACTTGATTCCATCCTTCGATTCCCCTAGGCTGGTCTGTGTTCTATCTTATGTTAAGTTGTGAACTGAATAACTGTTTCTAAAGCCTTATTAAGTACACACCTTGCTTTTTACAGATAGAATCAGGGGCAGTGAAGAAACGGTATATTGCAAGAGTAATTGGAGTATTCCCAGATAAGCAGGTATTCATTGTAAAAGCCAGGCTGTTCATCTCGCTATTCATTCCCCTAGCATCCCCTCTTTAACTCTCTTTTGAAATCTTTCTCCCTCAAAATGACCTTATCTACTTTTTTTCTCCTTGCTTCTTTCCTTAGCAAGTTGTGAATGCTAATGTCAATTACAATGCTCGAGAAGGGAGGAGCACAGTTGAGGTAAGATGTCTCCTTGAAGTGTGTATATTACTAGTGCTTGCTGGATCTTTCTAGTAGATTTGCTCTTTTAGCTTTTGTCTCTTGTTTATAAAATTTGGCTCAACTTATGATATTGGTTGATTCAGCTCCAGCATAGACCATGACTTGCATTTTTGTATTGGAACAAGTCCTGAGTTACTCAGACTCCCCAAAATAGTTGCCGCACCCGTGTTGGATCCTCCAAAAGTGCACTACTTTTTGAAGGATCCAACACGCACCCTATGACATTTTTGAAGAGTCCGAGCAACATAGGGAACAACTACGAACACACAATTTACCGATCTGGAGGGAAGCTTCCTTTAGGATTCAAAGCTTTCTTTTCGGCTGCAGAATGCTTGAATATTGCACATCCGATGGAATACTGATTTACACTATTTCTCATTCAGCATCTACATCTTAGAACCAAATGGCAACCTATATTTTTAAAAGAGAAGCTATGCCCCCCCATGCCCCCAACTTCCTGTTGGTGGCTACCGATTGGGCAGACAGACGGAAGGATTTTAGTACCAAAAAGTTATAAAGTGAAGATTGTCTCTGCTTTATAGAGATTTGACGCTCCATTTTTTTGATGGAAATCGTGCAAAGTTATTGAATTTTCTTGTTGCAAGTAACGCAACATAGTGATTGTGAATTTTACGGTATCTGAGCTAGTTTCTAGAAAACTTTGAAGGATTCGTTTTGGCCCCTATATTTTCCGTCCTTAAATTCCTTACTCTTAGTCTATCACTAAATGATAAGACCAATTATATTTATCCACAATACTAACCTGGCTGATTTGCTTATTCTTACACATAGCTTTTCCACCAGTTTCTATCACAAAGTCCAGGAAAGTTAAAAGCTGAGACCAGAACAACATTTTAGAAGACAAAATATGACATGTAGGTTTCTGCCCAAATGAATACACATCATATGTTTCTCTTCTTAGCTTTTATGAACTGTTATTTAGTTCTGACTTCTGGGATTATTTTTGCTTCTGTACTTTTGTTGCTATTTGAAGTTTGCTTTGTCAATTTGGAGCCTAAATCAATTGATATTCTTATCTTGCAAATCTTTACCTCTGCATTTGTTCCTACTAGCAGCAACTCAGTTTCTACTGTTGCATCAGATATGCTGAACCACCAAAATTGTAGTTGAGAAATGTTTTTGTCCTTTTTCATTGGGTGGGGAGATCATGTTCCAACTCATCCACCTGTGGAGATCAAAATTTCAATGTAGGGCTGGACGTAAATCAACAATTAATTTTCCTTTTTCTTGTAATTGTGTCGCTGAATGATTTGCTGTGCGAAGTTTTTCAACCATTTGATTGTGCTTTGGGATTTGGAGAGCAGACTTTGTTATGCGGCTTTCCGTTTCTTGTTTGATATTATTACTTGCTAGTAATCTTGGGCAAATCATACTAGTAGGTGGGGGACAACCAGGGAAGTAGTACTGCTTCACTGAAGGGGAAGGCTGCCTGTACAAAATTTACAAGGATTAGTACCAATGGGAAGCAAAGCATCGTTTTGTGCGAACCTGTGACTGGCAGGACACATCAGGTAATTAAAATGTGAATTTGACAATTTTCTCGTATCATTTATGTCCACTCTTCAATCTTCCCTCAACTAATTCAAAAGAGACACCTTTTTGCATTTTGGTGAACATCTCTTTGCTCTTTTTTTTTAATATTTTTTTAGTTGAATAACCTTTTTGCTTGAGTTATACCTCTGCTTATCATTCTAGCTCTTAATTTTTATTTATTTTTTCATAATCCCTAATTAGCGTGTAATAGATATCATTTTTTGTTATAAATTGCTTATTCAAATGATTTATTCCTTCAAAATAAGGTACCTTTTGTCCTCCATTTTAATGGCCATTTCTTTTTAATATATTCTCTGGTTGAGGCATTTCTAGTGAATGCGGTTTCTGGAAATTGTCTTTGTGTTGGTTCGAGCAGTGGAAATTCTCTCTCTATAAGGATAATTAGCTTGTTATACCTAATGAAAGTTTCTTCGCAACAGATACGTGTGCATCTGCAATATACAGGTCATCCCATAGCCAATGATATGCTCTACCTGTCTGAATTCGTGTCTAGTCGCTCTGCTGAAGGATTGAGTGCAGATAGAGCTGCAGCAAAATCATGTTCTCCTCCAGGTCCCATCTCTCGAACTAGTGACATGGCAAATGACTCTAATGAAGATTTCAGCATTGATCCTATGTGTACAAATTGTCCAAATCTTGCTCCGAAAGGGTAAGGATGGTCTCTGTATTGCATAATTCTTGACAGTTCCATTCTTGAGTGCACATTTAACCTTAGAGTTACTGTCCATACAGGTCGAGGGTCTGTGGTGACCCTTTAGTTTTGACAAGTGAACCTGTTAGTCCTCTTAACGGTATTTGGATTCGGTTTGACCTGGTACTATTGAAACATAGAAATTTGCTTAAGGAGGGGGTATTTGGAGGGTACGTTTATTGTGAATTTCCACAATGCCCGCTCTCTCTTCTGCTATGCCTATACCATTTAGACCTATGAGCTCATCCAAAATAATGGATTTTCTTGCTTACGATTCCCAGAACAACTAATATCCACCTTTTGTTTGCATTTAAAAAAATTCATGTTCTTGGCTAACACAACATCTTGGTTGTTTTTCACCGAAGGGAACAACACCATTGTTGTACCCTTTCCATGAATCCCTCTTCTTCTAGCCAGATGCTCAAACTTAAGGTAACAGCTTTTCCTTTCCCACTGTGTGATTAAGAACAATATAATTTAGTCAGAAGCCATCTTATCCTAAACCCGAAGATTAAGCACAAACCACTTTCAAAATAGAGTAAAATGTTAGACAAAAGAATTTGAGATGACTATAATGCCCACCAAGATCAGTAAACCAACTGTTTGCTATGGAAAATGTAGGCGGAAATGTTATATATCCTATGTTCCAATAGTTCAAGGTCATCTTGGCACCAGAAAATCATCGAAACAGGGACATGCTTACTGGTACTGAGTGTAAAATTACTAGTGCGCTTTAGCTAGCCTATATTTACAGAGTATTTTCCGGATAAATCTTCTTTGTTTGCTCATCTAAGATCTTGTCTTCTTTTATGACTAGATGGTTGGTAAGCTGGTAGGCCACCCCTCGGTTTGGGTTTTTGAGGGCTATGCTATGAATTGTGGCTAGACTAGTCTGGTGGTTGGTTCAGTTGAAAAAAGTATACTTGTGAGCTTTGCTCTTGGTTGTGGAAGCCTTTCTCATATCTGGCTTGATGGCCCTTGTTATTTCAAAATGCAGGTATGAGGGAAATGAAGAGGGTCTATGGCTGCATTGTGTAAAATATTCAGGACCTGACTGGATATATGAATGTCCACATCCAGATTGGGCATCTCTATGTTGATATGCACTTTCAACATTCATTATGATGTCTGATTTCAGAACTTTGTTATGCTCTGGGTGCTTTGTGTGTTGTGCTCCGTTCATTCTTGTGCAGCGGTATGGGCTGTGTCCTGGTAAACAACTGGAGTTCTGGGAATTTGTTACAGGGGAGGCACCCATACAGTGTTTTGGTCATTCTATGATGCATGGTCTACTTTGAATTTGGATTTACGGGAGGGGCTAGCTTTGTATGCCTTTCGAGCTCAATTGGTTTATAAACAAGTGTTTGCAGCAATTTTGGAACAATTAATGGACGTCTTCTGTGGTTTGCTGAGGTGATTTTGTTTCACCTTCTTAATTTTTTGGATTACGGAGAATCTACCCTTTTGTTTGTAAAACAGCAGCACGTAACCTTCGGCAGTTAATTGCTGACTGATTTTCTGTTGTAAGATTGCAATATCAGGAAATAATCCTCATTCTTACTTTATGTTTTTCCATCTATTGTTTTCTTTTTGTTTAGTTGATTAGATCTAAAAGATTAACTCAATAGTGAAGGCAACTTTATGAATTGAAACGGCTGCTGCTTGCGAGGAGCATAGGAGTACATGTTGATATTTTTGTTCTGGAGATTGTGGTTAAGTTAGTTATTAATAGCTCCTGGAACAAGTTTCTGTTTTATAAGTTCAGTCTATTTAGGTTAAATGATTACGTTTGGTATTTATAATTTGACCCCCAGATGTCATTATCTTGTCAACTTCAGTCCTCAAGTTATGCTTTTTTGTCCATTTTCAGATGAGAATTGGTAAAAAAAAAGCTACTATCATTTTCAATCACCAACAAAAAAATTCTCTTTAGCTATCCCTAAGTTGTAGAATTAACTTATAGATGCAGTCCTTTATGGCCAATTCTGTCATTTATGGTGGTGTTCCTTCCATGTTAATATTTGCCTAGTGAAAGAGGAAGTGTTTTTTTTTTTAAAAATAAAATAAATTCTGCCAGGTGTCCGTGCCTGCATTAAACCTTGATTAAATTTGGAATGTGCATGGAAGGGCCCATTATGGTAATGACGCTCCTAACATGATTTTCTCTATATCCAAAGCTCGAATCCCAAAGCAAGAGGAAGCGTTAGTTTGAGCCATTCCTGGCTGCCTCCCTTTAGCAAAGTACTAATGATTTTGTAAAGTTTGAATGACATTTTTGAGGTAGTATTATGCTACCTTGATAGAGTCCCTATTTACCCAGCCTCATCTCTCACTGAAGCTTGTTGACATAAATATCCCCTTCCTTCAGAATTATTACTTTGGTAAATTTCAATGACTTCCAATTACCGTAAATTTTAAGCCAAAAAATAATGAAATCATATATATATATAAAGGGGAAACATAGACAAGGTGATGTGGCACCTCTCCATGACCTCAATTCTTTCTTTCTTTTTTCTCCTGTTTTTGGACATTTTTATTTTTTCTCCTCATTTTTAATATAATTATTATTTGTATATAATTAATGTTTTGTTGTAAATATATTATATTAATGTGGATGTCCATAACTTCAAGATATAATTTTACCATTATGATTTATGTGTAATATTACTCACACCTCCACCATCTCCTCATTTATCTTCCACACCCTTTAATCTTGCCCATATTCTCAATCATTAATATCATGTTTATTGATATCTTTTTGTATGCCTCTTATAACAATATAAATAGAGGTCTTGAGGATGTGTTATGCACTTGAAGATTTAGAAAACACTTGAATATACTTGGAAGAATAAGAAAATTCTCTCTTGTCTCTCTACATTTCTTGTCTATTTCCTCACTTATATTATTACTCTTTTTAGTTTTGTTTTACTACATCTTTTCATTCTGGAAACGTTAAAATGTAATATCTAATTGTATTTACCTTCACAAAAATAAATGTATTAATACTTGTATGCCTACCTTCACATCTTTTGATATATTTTGTCTTCTTTATATATTTTATTAATAATATTTTTTTTTAGATTAATTTCATTTCCAATATTCATTGATCTCTTTGTATAATAATCAAACATTGAGGTTTGACGTATATCATATTTGTTCTAAGGAATAAAATTCATCAAATAAATAAAAAATATCATGTGGTAACACAAAGGGAAATTAAGTTGTTATGTATTTTTAGCTTTAGTATAATATATAATTGTAGAAGTAATTTTATTTTATTTTTAAATATTTTTTCCTCATCATATATTATTAGATCTCTATTTAAAAAATCTCTATTGTGATGTCCTTTTTGTTCTTGCGAATACAATTCATTCACATATAATTGGAATGATAGTCTTACAAATTTATTTCATTGAACATTTTAATCAAGTTTAATATTTTAATGAATGAAAATTCTCAATTAAATTCTTAAAAATTAGATATGATCACAAAAAATATCCAAAAGAAAAATACTTGAAATATCTACCTATAGATTTTTTATCGTTTGCCTACAAATAATTTCCTTAATTCAATATAGTACATTTTCACTGAAAGACTAAAAGTGCTTAAGAAAATTAATTATTAGAAATATAAAAATATATACACAAGAAAAAGAAAAAAAAATCACCACAAATATATACACTCACATTTCAACTAATTAAATATCTTGGAGAATCATAGTTTGATATAAAATTCAATTGAGAGAAAAAAGAAGAAGAAACATAATTTCATGCATATGAGTTTTCTTAGTTCATGGTATTTAAGTATGATTATAGAAATTGTTAGAATAGTTATATTTTGTAAGACTTAAATGTTTTTTCATTGCTCCATACTCATTAAGATATGTAATGTTTCTATTGTCTTTGGAAGGGAAAAATTAAGTGTTAATGAAGCATCTATATATATATATATCTTGCCCTTTAGCCTTTTCTATAAATTCTCAAATAAACTGAACATATTATTTTCTTTTTAGTATTACTTTATACATTTAAGAATCTTGAAAATCTAAAAAACTTCATAGCTTGATTAAAAATATTGAATATCATTATATTTATACCTACTCACCAAATGAATATTAACATTTCACAAAAAAAATTATTTAGTAGAAAAACGGATGAAAGTTATTTTTGTGTTTATATTCTTTTTTTTTGGACGATACAATGAGATGTGTTTTTAAAGAAATTTCCTCATATCATGTTTTCATTTAATTATTTCTTGAGTAGCATAGACTAATTAAATAAATAGATAACTTAGTGAAGAAATATACTGTCAAAGGTCTGCTAACAAGCTATTTTTATACATATTTTTTCATATTTACTTAAAACAAAATATATATAATGTTTTTATGTAACTTTTGATTTAGAATTTAAAAAATTAAGTTTTGAAAAAGACTTTTATGTATCTTATAATTTCTTCTATTTAGATTACTCGTTTGAAAGAAATATTGAAAATAAAATTGATTATATTTTTTGATGATTTTAATATTCGAGTATTAGAAAGAAAGAAAAATAAATCATGAATTTGATGGGCATTTGGCCATATATAATTAGAAATTAAATATTTTTCATTTCACTAGAAATTTTTAAAATCAGAGTTGTGTTTTGTTATATTTTTTTTACAAATGAGACAAATAATAATTTGAATTTTTCATAATCAAAATTAATTTTTAAATAAAGTAAAAATTATTTCAGAAAAAAGACAAATGATATAATCTATTTCTCCGCTCGAAGCGCGCATAAATTCACTGTTAGTACTAAAGATTATGGAATTTCCCCCAAATGTCTGTCCTTTACCAGACCAAAGCATTAAGAAAGTACGATTAGAGCAAGTTAAGCACTAATGCATGAACATTGAACTAGATCACCTAAGATTATTTTTTTTTACCTTAGATATTTTTTTATTTTTTTTCTTCCACCCTATTCCAGAAGGATAATAGTTCCCACTTACACTCAATCATTTGAACAAGTGAAGTAAACGAGTGGTATTTTGTACCATTTTCAATACTTTAAGGGTATTTTAGACCCTTCTCGGTAGATTTTTGGCTATTTTCACCTTTTTTTACCACTAATTTGGAATATGCCACGGAATCTTCAAGACTTCATCTCCCATAAACTTAGGATTTATGCAATTTATTCCATCGAAAGACCTCTTTTAACATGTTTCATAAAGGATTGAGCACAAACCACAGTGATTGAGAAAACCTAGTAAATGAAGGAGTTTTTACAAGGTAGGTCAAGATTTTAAATTTGTCTCGAGTTTCATACCTAAGCTATCAATTTTTTCGAGAGCTTAATTTTTAGATGTATTTTTTACTATTAACTCTTTATTATATCTTTCGAAATAATTTTAAATATACTAGAAATGTATGATGGAGGGCCAGAAGGTACATTGTCCCTAATCTAAACGTTGAGGGTACCTTAATATTCCCCCACTTTGATATTTGACAATTTCCAAAAAAATTTCTAGTTCAAACGAAACCAAAACTGTTGATTTTTAAAGTTGCTCCAGAACTTGCCTATACCTATAGGGATGGCAGCATGAAATTAGATGCTAATAGTAAAAAAAAGTTTCAATTATGCAACCTAATGATAAATATTAATGAAGTATGTTCGAACAATTCGATCAAATAAATCATAACAAGTCTCTAGCAGCCTAATTAAAGGAAAAAGAACCCTATTGATAATTCATTAATTAATTAATCAAGTGTAGCCTAATGCTAGTGACATAATTAGATTCAATGAATCAAGTAAATCATAGGAGGCCTTGTGTTTACTGGTAGGACAATAATTTTGATAAACTACTAAAATTAGAGAACTTAGGAATCGTTTAATAAGGTGTATAAAAGAATAGTACTGAATCATGATGTATATTAGTAATGTTGAGTTTTAATTTTTATTTGATGGTTTGATTTGTTGTATTAAATGAATGGGGTATATTATAACATAAATAGTATTGAATATATAGTGTATTATAAGAATAAGAATGGTATATCCCAAATTGTTATGCTTATACTATATATAAGAATAATACTTTTGAATAAATTGAAAACACTAACAAAGGGGATGATTAAATAATATCAAAATTAATAGATGTATTATTTTTTCTAATAATTTCTACCTAACGACTAATTAGTGGTAGAACCCCATTGGATAAATATTCAATTGAACAACATAACATTAGTCGAGTATATTTGAAACATATATCCGATCTATTGTAAATAATTGGGGTCTCTATGTATGTATTATGGTATGGCGATGGTTCGAATTAATTCTGACAGTACTGGAAATTACACTATTGTGCAACTTAATTAGTTATGACATATTATTGATCTAGTTTTTAGGTTAAATTCAAGTATATACATGATACATCACCGCTATATAAATTCTTTTTAATCTTCTTATATTATCATATCATTGGAAGAATATTTAAAATATGAATTTTATAATCTTAAAAGTATGATAAAAATAAAATATGTAAAAATATCTGATAGGGTAAGAATTCTTCGCCACTGTTATTTTTTTATATATATTTTGGGGGGTGGTGGGGGGTCAAATCTATTGTAATGATGAGGGGTTAAGGCGTCACCCTGACGTGTGCATTGCTCCGAAAAATTCAATCTTACAAAAGAAGGAAATAGATACTCCATTTGTTAATAGTGAGGGTAGCCACGCATAATAGTAGGGTGGTCAATTTGACACCCATCATCAAAAAATTATAATATATATAAAAAATTATCGAAGTATATAAATTAAAGATTTATTTTCATATATAAATATATTAAATTTTAGACACCATTAATAAAAGTTCTGACTTCGTCATACCTATTAGTGGGATTAGAACAGTTGTATAGGTAACTAGTAGATGGGACTACTCCTTTAGAATGTAAATTATGGAGCATTTAATAAACCAACTATAAAATATACAATCAAATTTATCTTGCAAGCTTAGATCGATCCTGAATGTTTATAACTTAAAATTCTTTTATGGTATATACTACATTAAACTTGTTACAAAGAGTTATATGTCACAAATCAACTTAATTAATCAAATGACATAAAAATTATATACATTATACAAAATTTAATATTGTTAAATCAGATGAGAAAGCGTAACGTACACATTTCTCTTGAGTATTACTCTTTTTCCGTCCTGGTTTTGTCTGATATCTGAGAAATAAATATTATACTTCTACTAAACGAAGATCTCATGATTAAAGTATATCAAAGTGGAAAAGATAAAAACTAAAGTATAGAGAGATGTATACCTATAATTAGGAGAAATATAACAATCGTGGAAGAAGGAAA
This sequence comes from Solanum chiquidenum, assembly GCA_029582725.1. Lineage (NCBI taxonomy): Eukaryota > Viridiplantae > Streptophyta > Magnoliopsida > Solanales > Solanaceae > Solanum > Solanum chiquidenum. The sequence goes on along the minus strand of JAJOOS010020144.1, from coordinate 17,390 downwards.
TGTTTCAAAGTAAAAAAGGTGAGAGAGAGTGCAACTGAAATCTAGCTGTGATCCCATTTAATTTAGCTGGAATATTCTTGATCTTCGTAGTGGATGGTATATGCTAAACGTATCGTGGCGAAACTAGAAATTTCATGAGAGTGTTCAAGATTTAATATGTATATTACAAAATTATTCTTGACATATGTATACCAATTTGATCTGACCACCCTTCGACTATGTGCACCGTACCATTAGAGAGATTTGATTTTTGTACCTCTTTAATTTATATTTTTTTTTTTAGTTTTATGTCATTTTTACGAGAGTCATTTTCTACTATACAATTTGTATGTGGACATAAGAGAACGTTTCCTCTGCTGGCCGGCCCCCTTTATGACTACTCTGATCATAATGCTATAAGTTTACACAACATTTTGGTAAAGATAATTAGGCGTTAATACATCCCGGTTACTCCTTAATTAATGTATCATTACGTACGCATCTAGCACTAATTGATGAAGATAATCTGTTCTAGTTTTTTTGACTCTTAACCACAAAATAATGCAAGCATTATGAGGAACAGAAAAATAAAGTAGTGTTTTATGATATTTATCCATTACAAATATGAATACAAGCATTTGAAGACCGATAAATCAAGTTTTTTTTTTAGAAGACTAACAAGAAGAAAAGATTTCAATTAAGTTAGATTCCGTATAAAAACGAAAACTAATATATAGGAGATGAGATATATTCATAATTTGAAGCTTATGAAATTTTATATTACATTAAACTTATTAGATTCCAAAACTAATGCATATATTACATCAAACTTATTATCATATTTAAGTCATAAAATGTGTTCTCTCTACCCGCTAGAACATGCAAAATAGTTTTAAAAGAATAATAACAATCAAGCAACCATTCAATTCAATCTAATAGATATACCAACTTTTAAAAAAAAGAAAGAATAAATATGAATATTATCTATATTATTTTGCATTAAATAAATGGATATTCAAATGATAATACGGATATTCATATTACCAATACTCATTTGTGTGCTTGTTATTTTTCATGAATTCTTTCACTGTGTTCTAAGCTTATTTTGGCTTTTAATTTGTATCCATACTATCCATCGGTTAAGTATCATTTTAAATATAAATATGAGGTTGAACCCATTTTGATCCGTCCATATCTAATTTATTTCATTCGTTGCCATTTCTATTAACAATTTAAAATCCTAGATGAGATGACTACGTGCATCGATTAAGTTTTTAGGACAAAATTGAATTATCCTAATAAGCATAGACAATTTGTTCTAACAAATTAATCATGACCTCACCAAAACACAAGTCTGAAAACCATCAGTTCTTTGTGAATAGTAACACTAGTCACTAGCTCCATGCTTCGTTAAAGCAAAAATCTAACATAAAATTTGACCAACATGATTGGCTATGCATATTCATTATTGTACTTGAAGAATATCCATTATATTCCTAAACTTTGTCACCATATAAGCATGAGATATTGATATGATATAGTGGGCCATATATTCAAGTTGAAATTATCTTTTGCTTTCTAGTCATTGAACACTATACATAGAATCTCAATCTCCAAGGATTTTTCCATTTTTGGCTTTGGCATCTACTAAAGAGCTATCACTTGGAGGGAGAAATATATCAAAACCATTAAGTACTTTTGAAAATAAATAAATTATTCACAAATGTGAAAGGGGTTGAACAAGTGGATTTAGACTTCATTGAAAGAAAAAAGACATTACCCTATATCTATGTCTCCTTTGCCTGCCATAAATGCTAATTGATTTTTTTTACTAGAGATAGAATTTAAATTAAGTAGTGATAATTCATGTAATCGATTCTAATTTATTCGATTGAGATTGATGTATTGTTATTGTTATTGTTATAATATGTAAGGTCAGAAACTATGAAGAAAAAATGTATTTAATCTCATCACAATTATTTACTTGTGACATCATTGTAAAAAAAATGTTGAGATATTTTATAAAAAAATAGTTTTATTCTACTTTAGGATTCTACATGAATGGTATAACATTAAAATTTTCTTTTTAGTTTTAGGAATAATCAATAAAATGTACGTTCTTTCTAAAATTAGGATTTACATCAATTGTAGGATATTTATTTTTCTTTCACCAATTTATTCTACATTAATGGTATAGTATCTGTCTTTCATGCCAATTAATTAATGCACTACAAAAAAAATTGAAGACATATAACTTCGATAGCTAAATAACAAAATTTAGTGGTAATCATATTTAACAACGAAGTAATGATAATTTTTTTTAAAATTGTTAGCTACAGATTAACGATGAAGTTAACCGTTACTACTTTATCTACACTCACAAATTTTTAATGGGCATAAACTTCAACTATTTTGGTGCAGTCACTGTCATCTTTTGTGGTGTTATGCTGGATTTGTCGCGCAAGATATTTGTAATTATTCAAACATGTTTTATGATGTATTACAAAAATAGGATATCATGAATATGAACCCAGAAATAAACATAACGAGTAAAAAAAAAGAGAAAAGAATCATTAAGGGTCAATTTAATTGCTAATTTATGAGATCAACAGAACAAGTATAAAGTTCAATTTTTAGCATAATATTTGTAAGTTTGTGGTAATTTGTCACTAAGGTTCCTATTGGCTATTAGGCCAGTGTAATTTAAAAGATCAGTGGGGTTTCAAATTGACCTGAAAGTTGAATACATATGCAAAAAAAGAAAAAAATATCACTTTAGTAAAAGTCAACATTCTTAAGCACGAGCATTCTAAGTTGGGAACATGAATGAATTGTGGTGAATAATTGAGATTTTTTTATATTTAATTAAAAAAAATTAAAAAATTAATTGAGTTTTAATGCAAATATGAAACATCGAACAAAAAACACCCTGATTTAATAATTGCTAGCAATTATTATTAGACCCAACTCTTCTAATTTTTTTTAAAAAAAATTTCGCCATATAAAAAATAATTTTTTAATTGTTCATTTTAACACATATATATATTTATATATAAACTCAACTACTCTTTGTCAAAAATATTTTAAAACTTTAAATTAAATGACTCAAATCATCATATTACTTAATAAAGGTTTTACAATAATATTCAAGGATGCATATTGTAAATAAATGAACTACTCCATCCTTTCATAAATAACGATATTATTAAGTGAAGTTAAAGATTTTATATTCTTTCTAAAAAATACTACACTAAATACAAGTAGCAGAGATAAGGACAAAAAAAAAGTAACTTTAAATTATTGTTGCTACTATGTATATGTATTCATATATTTAAAGTATATTATTAAAATATGACTTTAGATCACTAATTTTATTGAAATATTTTTGAAAGTATGAGTAAATTTTTATAAATGGAATATTATCATATTATTCTTATATTGAATCAAAATCTTTAAGTAACCAAAGATGTTTGTGTTGTCCAATATATAAGGCGGACCTTTGATTCTTTCAACCGAGGCAGACCCATGTAGTCGATAGGGTATATGAATCAATTATCTAGAAAATTTCAATATTTTATATAGGTTAAATTTTGTTCCACTAAGTGAAATTTTGGAGTATTAAATGTAAATCTTATCATCCTTTATCAATAAGAAGAATTATGAATCTCTCAATTTTTTTTAAAGTCTAAGAAATTTATGGTTGAAGTTAACAAATTGTAAAAGTTGTTGAAGTAATGTTGTTAAATTAAATAAATTACTAAAAAAAATAGATCTTTATTAACCGATTTTAAAGGTAAAAGGAATGCCAAACTCAATCTCTCCCCCTCCCCTGGCCACACAAATGAAAAATAGCGTTGGACGAATTTCAATAGTTGGTAGTATTTTTATATTGTTAATTTTTGTGTAAAATTCTAGGTCCGTCATTGCTTTTAACTTCAATTCAATTCTTCAATTGATTTTTTTAAATTTTGATTATGCAATTTTAAACTCAAAATAAGTTATTTTATATATTATCTTTAAAAACTACACCACAAACTAAAAAAGAAGAAGTTGTCGTCTCAATGCACAATGCAAATTGATATTGTCATAATTTTTCATAAAGTAAAAACACAACAATAAGAAATGAATGAATAAATCCACTAACTCGCCACCTTAAATTTTTTATTTTCTCAATTCTATTATATTTGAAGAATCAAGAATTTACTAGGAATTTTAAATTGAAGAGGACACAAATCAATATATATATAGTGCACGAGTAAAAAAAGCATTACTATGTACCTTTGTTTTTTTATTATAGCAACAAGAAACTAACACCTTGTTTGGAGTTAATATAAATACAATGTTTATTTGATTGTTACTTAAATTTTATTCTATTGTTTAAATTCATCGTTAGGGTAACGACGAAAAGATTCATTTTGTGTAACGATCGATTTGGTATGATTACGTAGTTATCTTAATATTTCTTATTATTTTATCTTTATTTATTATTTAATAAATCTCTTTTATTCACTTACCCTACCTTTTCACAGTAGCTCTATCTCGTACCCTATAAATTCTTGTAGATTTGTCACTCAAATTATGGATATGTGACATTATATAACGACAAAAAATAATGAAATCTATCCAAAAGTTATATTCATTAAAACTATACCGTATGATACAATATAATACAATACAATATATGAAACAATACATAACAACCGTCCATGTAACTGACAATCACTATAGCGTCCTATTTACTGTTTTTTGGTACACATCATTAAAATAATAGAAAACAACATGCTTGAAGGACTATACTAACTGATATTAATAATTGTCGTCGATAAACATAATAGGACTAATTGAAGGACCAAAAAAGACAATTGGAAGTAACATAGCTACTCACGCCATTAGCCCATTACAATAGTATTATATATAGGTTAAACTAGAAAAATTGCAAAAGTGGACTTTCCCATCTTTTTGGAGTCATATTTTGTTTTGTTTGTTTTTCTCTTCCCCCAAATACCCTTTAATTTAATTTAATGTAGTTAAATATCTTGAGAGATAGAGGCATTTTTGCATGGCCAAACACGTAAAATAATAATACTATATAGTTGTCATTTCCATATACTTCAACGCTATATAGACAAAATTAAAGTAGAAACGGATTTATGCCGCTCTGTTTATAGTAAAAAAAAATTAAACCTGTGTAATACTATTAATTACTTGCACGTTATAAGATAATTTTTTAATTTTTCATTTAATCGTCCTTATTCAGTACTTTTAAGTTTAAAAGGAAAAGAAAAAAGGAATATGGCAATTAAACAAAAAAAGATATATATTGGAATAGAAAGATTCATTCATTAATACGTTAGAATTTAGATACAATTAGAATAAAATCAAACGGATAAAGACATAATCAAACTTAATTAGGCACACACAATCAGACCTATGACTAATAATTTTCAAGTACATAATAACATGATCATCAATAACATTAATTAATTAGATAATTATCACTTAATTAATTAACCAAGCTTCTAGACTTCATGATAATTAGGAGACCTCTATGATTGCCTTTGGCTTAATTATCATGGGCATGTTAATTTCATTCTTCAGCTCATGAGCAGTAACCATTGGAATTATTTCTGAACACACCATTGCACTCAACTTCACAACATCAATAATCTGCTCTTTCAGTATTTCTTCAGAAAGCTTAAGCTCTTCATCAACAACAATTTCTGTTATTTCTAATTTCACTTCTTTCGTCACCTTTTTCGCGTTCTTGTAAATCAAATAAAGAGTCATTTGAATCACTCCAAGGCTAAATCCCAGAACGTTTGGTATCTATTTCAAAAATAAAAATAGAAATCATTAGGACATTTTTAAAAAATATTCTTTTTTGTGGGACATTTTTAAAAAATATTCTTTTTTGTGGAAGGTGTCATTTTTTTAAAAAAACTTACAGCAATATTGTAATCTTTGCGTAGTAGACCATAGAAAAACCACATAACGGCACTTAATGTCAGAAAAAATGATAGTTGAAATGGCATATACTCCACACTTTTGGTCCTTATAACTTGTCGCTGCATTCAAAACAAAAAGAATATTCAAATAAATATGAACTTAACGAAAAATATTTATTCCGATGGAAATAATAATGAAGATGTGTGCAAGTTGGTTCAGATACTTACGAGAACACCTAAAGGTGCAACGAACACGCAGAAAGAAAAAATAAGGCAAATCCATCCAACAATTTGAGCACGGTTGGAGCCCTTTACGAAAAATTGAGTTAGCAAAATGATTAAGCCCAGACCAACAACGTTCATTGAAAGAAGCAGCTTCATCGTGTCCATCTAGAAGAAAAAAGTTCAATGGTTAGTTAAATAATATTTGAACGTACAATATCGAGTTTTTATTTTATTTTATACATGTTATAGTACGTACCTTGCCTTTTTTGGTGGCATAAAAGAGGAAGAAGCAAATGTAGAAAGTTTGAATAAAACATCCAACAGAGTTAATGGTAATGAGAAGAGTTGTATCAGGTTTAAGAAATGCATAGTAAATCCAAAGCATGGCACTGAATAATCCAACGACGTAAGGAATTGATTGGAACCCTTCTGTTGATTTCTTCTTGTAAATCTTATAAAACGTTGGCCTGCAATTAACAAAAAAATTAATTAAACTCATAACGTTACGTTGTTTTTATTTTCGAAAAAAGAAGAAGAAATTAAGAAGCATATTGACGTTGCATGGCTGAAATGCTTACACTGGAGCAAGGTAGACCATGAAGGAGACAATGTTTCCTAAAATATATATAAAAAAAGGAAATTCCAATTTAGTAACATTATTTAGAATGAGGATAATATGAAATTAAATCAAATCCAAGAATGGATTTCTAGAGAATGTTTATATATATATATATATATATATGAAATGTGTTGCAATACGAATGTTTCTTTGTGGAAAAGATAATAAAACGAGGTGATTTCCATGCAAGAAACCATTAAAAGTTGGTGCAATAGCACTAAAAGAGAAAATAAATGTCTTTGTACGTAGAACAACTAAATCTTATAGTTTAGTAATATCAGTGAAAGTCTTTCAAATGCTAAATGAACCCCTTAATTTCTCTACCATTTCTTTTATGAAAATAAATAGGGAATTCTAGGCTAGGTTTGGTACATCTATTTTGAAATATTTTTGGCGGGATAGAGTGGAAGTGTTCATGATAAATAAATAAATATATTTGTATTTTCTTTTACCTAGGAGGCCAAATACAAAAGCCAAGTGAGTCATCATATTCTCTTGTAAACAGAAAAAATAAACAAAATTCTCTAACTCTTGTTAGTTAGTAAAAAATAATTCTTTGTATGTAGCTTATAAGCACATTTTGAACAATGCAAGACTGAGCCATTTATATAGTGGATCAAGATTGAAAAAAAAAGCCTAGATTCAAAGTCTATGTAACATAACAATCCTTTTCATCACTTTTTAATTTTATTACTCTATTATTAACCTTTACAGTTGTTAAAAAGCATTGTATTTATGAGAAATCCAAATTGCTTTCCTAGGGCTAATGCTCCATTTAACCATATTTAGTTATTTTCTACCTTGGACAGAGCCCCTTACCAGCTCATATAATTTCTATAATGGAAAAATACTCAAAGCCAAATTGGACCCCACATTTTCCTTTATGATGTGTCAACCACCAATCCAATTGAGCTTAAGGTTTACAACTCAGACTATAACAGTTTTGGTAGGGTTTGATACCTATAAGTTAAAAGCATAGCAATGACCTTATTCAGTAAATTAAAAGTTGAGGTGAGGACCAATAGTGTGTTGCCATGTCAGCATCAATAATATATGTGGAGGAGGAATCATTCATCAAGTGGATCCACTATATTATTATTATTATGTTCTATGTATTTTCTTTTAATTTCCTTGTTGGGTTATATTTGAATGTTGCTATGGATCAGCCTGCTTTTTCCTATTAAGAGATATTCAAATTGTCAAAGTTGTGAGCAGCCCAACCCACTAATACTTTATGAAAATAACAAGAGCTAAGAAATTGCCCACATAAGTTTGTTGAGTTCACCTAGTTGCCATTTACCAACTACAAGAAAATATGGAATTAACTATGAAATTTATCGGCAGTTCCTACGTAATTTCGTTGTAAAAATACTCATAACTAATTGAATTTTCTTATAATCCATAACTAAATTAGATTGACATGAAGTTTTTATTATTCAGCTGCGAAATTTTATTCTTTGCTAATTTATCAAGTAAAATAACGACAAAGAAAGCTCAATTAAAAGCCTTTTTATAGCTTGACTTATCAATCCAACTCAGTATAAATTTTAGCATCACGTTTTAAATATACTATAAGATTTCATTATTTGCATTTTGTTTCTGATTCTCTTAATTAAATCATGTTGTCACAGATTCAATACAATGTGAATAAAAACTCCATTTAATTAATTCTGTAATAGAGTAGAAAATTAAAGGTTTATATGAGTCTAAATTATGTGAATTCAAATTTGAAATTCTACAGCAATTCATTTGATGGACTGTACTTAAATATATTATTATTATTTTAATGATTCTTTTAATACATATACATGATCTAAGTTAAACTAGTAAGTTAGAATGAATTCATAGCAACTTTAATTACTCTGTTTTTAAGAGTTATTAATTTGGTTATATAGATCTTTTCAAATTACTGCCAGATCCATATTGATTTTAAAAGTTTAATCTGGGGTAGAGCAATATATTAGATCATTTCACTTGTAAAAGTTCAAAGTCCAACATATATTATATGGAGTATATTTTTTCCTCCGTTAATTTTGTGGGAGAGATAAAAATATAGTGTCTTAACAATGAATATGAAAGTTACAAACATCAAAATTCACACATCTTGTTGGACCAATCATTATATTCCCTAATTGAAAGAATTATTTTCTATGCATAATGATTAATACTTCCTCCATCCTATATTAGTTGATTACTTTTTCATTTTGCACATTACTTAAGAAATCATAAATAAGAAGATGATTTTACTAATTCGCCCCTTAAAAACTTGTTGAGAATTCTACAAATAATTGTGAACAGTTTCAAAAAGAATTAATTGCAAGGGTAATATAGGAAAAAATTAATTATTGTGTTCTTGATTTAGTAAGATGATCAATTAATATGTGACAACTATATTTATTATTGATCAACTAATAGGAACGGAGGAAGTATATTCTAATACAAAAGAGTTTGTATAATTAATTAATTCAACCTTTTGAAATTAATTAATTCAAAAGAGACATTGAAAATTAGAAAAAAATGAGTGGCTCCCTGAATGTTTGGAAAATATAAGCAAGGACTCAGTTGTAATATAGTATTCCCACCATTTTTTTATTCGTTTGTTATATTTTTTTAGTCCATTTAAATAAGAATGTCTTTTTTTTAGGACAACTCTTTAATCTTATCTTTTCATATCTTTTCATATGACATGTTTAAAATCATAAGATTAAAAAATATTTTAGTACATTCTACGTAACTTTAATTCAAAACCACAAAATATATAAGTTTTTTTCTTCTTAAACTCCATGCCAAATTAAACCGGAAGGAATATTTCGAAAAAGGCTGAATCTCCGACCTGTCAAATTGAGTCTAACTTAAGTAGTGATATATATATATATAAAATGAAGTTTTTCTTCGTCCGTTAGAGCTCAAAAAAGTGTAAATTAGTGTGGCTGGCAAACTAGCTAGTTAATTCAACTTTGACAATGTTTATTCGATCCTTTATTACTGGGATATTCCATGTTTGACTACCATTGAGTATTGACAATCACAAGTTTTTAGTTATATCAAAGAATTATTAGTCACCAAATATTCGTTTGCAAATTCTGTCAATTGGTTCTTCACTGAAAAGGTTGAGCTTATAGCCACCAGTATTCTACTCCATCCGTCCCATTTTATATGTCATCCCTTTCTATAAATAATTGGTCCATAATATTTGTCATTTCATAAAATTAATGCATACATTATTATATTGTTTCTTTTTTACCCTTGTGAGTTATTAGCCTTGAAAATATACATTTGACCAACTTAGAAAAACTAAGTAAACGATTCATGTTCATTGGTTAAATTAATTAATCAAAATAAATTAATTTATATTCATTGATTGAAAACTTGAGTTCCAAAAAAATTAAATAAGGGTAGAAAGGTAAATTTACATCATTTATTAATGTAAATACAAAGTAAAAATGTGACATATAAAATGGAACGGATGGAGTAATTGTTAATTAATGTCACTCTTTATGAATGACGTCTTCTTATTACCTCTTTTCCTGGAAAACTACAAAGACAGGTGGAGCTTCTTCTCATATTTAATTGTTCGGTTGAATTGTGCGACTATCTCATTTAAAAATTTAAGTTGGTAGAGATATCACATTTTTATTAGTTAATTGTATTTTTAGCAAGCCTTCTCACATGGTCTTTTGAATTTTTTTTCATAGGTCATGCACGTGAAAATTCTTTTTGATATGAATGGCTATGAGATTCGATTTCAGAATCTCTATCTGCTCTAATATAATGTTGACATGGGCGGATTTACCTATTATGTTGAAGTGTGTGAGTGTGAGTGTGAGTGTGTCAATCTCATCTAAAAGTCTGTCAAAGAAAAATATATTTTTTATTAGTTAATTATATTCTCAACAAAAATAATTGTGTTCATCAAATTGCATCATTTAAATGTCAAAATTATTATTTGAATAATGAGGCAGAAGGAAATTAATGCTTCCACTTTTCTTGCGTAAGCTATTCGTGGGTATATTTTCTTGATAAATACTTACCGCCCCCCGCCCTTCCTTTTTATTTTTTTGGTACACTGCTATAAAGTTTATTGGATCATTAAAAACTCTAATTCTAAACATGAAAATAATATATTAAAAGTAAAAAAATATGATTTTTTTTATATAAATTATATTATAATAAAAACTTTATGTAAAAATTACTTATAAAAATTATATACATAACTTTTTTTTAATTTCAAAAAAGTGCTTTTCAACATCGAAATCTATTTTTTTTTTCAGAATATATTTTTATGGTCAATAGCGATATATGTTTTAATCTTTAGTGGTTTGTTGAGAATGATTGGTTGAAGTATAGTTAACAAAAGATGCAATTTTTTAATATAAAATATAGTGTAACAAAAGATGCAATTAATAATTAAGGAATTTAACCAAAATGATAATAAGGCCGGGAGAAAGTAATTTTATCTTGATTTGATTATTTTAATTAAACAACATCCTGAGTTTGTCAAGTGATTACGTCTCAAAAAATTGTTTGACAAAAAAGTATTTGACAGTCAATTTTTAGTACTTTTTCTATTTGTCAAAATTAGTATTTGTCAAGTGATTACGTCACAAAAAATTAGTAATTAATACTTTGACTAAGTTTTTAGGAGGTCAAATGTATTTATTTTAAAAAGATGAAAAAATAATTTTTCACCAAAGGATACACTTGAAACATTTTTATAAAGCTTGATTAAATACTAATTTTTGATTAAAAATATTTTGTTAATTTTATTGGCCAAACACAAATAACTTCTCACAACATATACTTTTCAAAAAGTATTAATTTTTTTTTAAATTTTTTGGCTAAATAATCTATAAATGACACTTGGGTAGTTTCATTTTAGGTTATAAAATAATATATTATATCATATTTCATGTTGATTATTTCCAACCTTAAAACAGAACTTAGCACTAGCAATTTCATTCTGCACCATTTGTCTGGTATAAATGTCACTAAAGATTCTCTCTTTATTCCTCTATTTATAATTTTACTATATGTCTATCTCTCTCCAATAATTTATTAGGATAATTCAATTACCGTTAGGATTAATAAGGTAATGTTAAAGTTTGAACTTTCATACTTGAACTTTTTCTTAATAAAAAATTAGATTGTGTGGCTTTTGACAATCTCCTTGCGTTTTCTAAGGACTTGAGTATAATCTCATGATAAGATATTTTTGTGGTTTGGTTGGATGGTTTTTCACTAAAAAGAAGTTAAATTAATTAAGTTATTTTTTTAAATATTAAAATTAAATTAAATTAATTAAATTGATTTTTATTGCTTCTGTCTTTGTCAATTTTATTGAATTTTTTGGGTTTATTCCCTTTTTCATCGTTTTTTTAGATATAATATATAACAATATACCTCCAAACACATATGTCACGATCCAGACCGTCGTGATTGGCACCCACACTAACCCTCCGGTGGGAAAACCATTACTACAACCCAGACTAAACAACTTAACCAAAAACTATGCATTTAAAGATACGGAAGCAGGTTTAAATGACAATAAAAATGGAGTCCCCATAAACTCCAAAGGTTTAAACAATTAACTAACCAAACTAATGCGGAAATTCAACCCTTAGAACCTGAAAGTCATTGTACCAAAACTCTACTAACGACAAGTCTAAGAACAAGGGGTACAACCCCGAAACTAAACAAAACACCTTAAACAAATAGTTTAAGTTCGAAAAGGGTGGACTTAAACAAGAAAGATCCATGGCAGCCTGAAAGAACTGACTCACCCTTGAATCCGGTCACGCTCAATAGTCACCCAGCTGAGGTCTATCAATAGCCACCTGAAGATGCCATGTACTTTACAAAGAAAGAGCAAAGGCAGTATTAGTACCCAACCACAGTGTACTGGTAGGATCATGCGGCTATCCCATTAAGTGCAACATACATAAGTCATTATAACAATATAATAACATGCATACACCGAATATACACAATATCGATATCATTTACGAACAACGAACAATTTCACATTTATCAAGATATACAGTTATGTCAAATCAATGGTCCTCTCATGGAACCCACACCCAAACTGTTAGCATACCGGAACGTGGTACCTGATCCAATGTTTATGTCAGAACGTGGCAACCGATCCCATGTTTATGCCAGAACGTGGCAACCGATCCAATGTTTATGCCAAAACGTGGCAACCGATCCAAGTTAGTGTGTCGGAACGCAACACCAATCCATTCAACAAATAACAATCACAATGTATATTCTCACAATAAATATACAACAAGAGGTGATTCATGGCGTACAATTATTCAATTATCCTCATTTACGATTAGGGTGATCAATAATGCAACATTCACATACATACATGCATTATAATGAGCAATTACAAACATATATCACACCAACATGAAATCACAACCATCACCTACCTTGAATCCAAGCTTGAATTCCCTAAGGCACTTGAATCTTCCCTTTCCGGATTCTTTCCGCTTGTTCTAGGTCTACAAACAATTAATATACGCAAGGATCAACAATCAAAGGTCTAATTATCCAGATTATAACAAACCCAATAACCCTAGACCAACCCAAGATCCTTATACCCAAATTAGGGCTTTTTCCACCATAATTTTTTAGATCAAAACCCTCACCCATCGATAATCACCCACGAATTTACATTCTACGGATCGAAAAACAGATTCGGGGAGTTAAAACCTTACCTTTAGCCTCAAGAATGTTGGAAAATTGTCAAGAAAGCACTTGGGGTCGTCTCTTAGCTCTCAAAGCCAAAACTTGCAGAATAAAATGATTTAGGAGTTTATTTCCAACTTATATCGCGACTGTCCCGTTATGGCGTCCCCCAGCCCGCCACAGCGGCTTACATGAAAATAGAATGTCGAATTAAGAGCTCCAAACCCCCATTTCACAACACACCTTCATCCCACGACACTCAGAAAATACCCGTTCACGCTAAGATTAATTTCGGGAGTTCTACTCATCCGAATTGAATTTCATAAAGTCGTACGGGTTTCTTAACGTCTTAGCTATATACTTATGCAATCAATTTCATTATTACACTTCTCATTCATTACCAGATTTCCCTATACTCGCCTGACTCCAATTTCGTCCAATTCTGGACTAGGCTAGGAAACTTCAAGTTACTACTCAAAAGTTTTTTTGGTCTTCTTTCCTCATTGGCTTTTCCCTAACGACGGAATCATGTCGTTACAACATATTGGATTGACTATTTTCCAACATAACAATATCAAATTAATTATTCTTTAGGAAAATAAGAATATATATACGCACACATACATACATATATGCATATAGATGTGTGTGTGTGTTTCGTGTGTATAATCAAGTTACATGTGGAGATTCTTCCAAGAAAATTATGTGTTTCAAGAATTTAGTATTTTCTAAGAAATAGAATAAAATTTCATAATTTAAATTATTTTTGTGCAAAATATTTAAGATATAGTTGTGATATACCATGATCATTAATTAAAGGACCTAAAATTAAGTTATTTTGAACATCATGAAATAAATTCTTGGCATTATCAAATTAAAAATTACAAATCAGACTAAAAAGTGAAGGCAACGAATTTGATTATTATAAAGGTAAATAGCTAAATTACGAAGCAATAGTGTAAAGTTAGATTAATATGCATATAGATATATGTGTAATTATATTTTAATTTTTAAATATGTATTAATATAGTGGGTATGGTTCAATTTTTAATCAAAATCAAACTAAATTAGATCAAATTATGACGATTTTTAAAATTTTAAACCAAATGCTACCTAGAAGATTTTATTAACTCATCCAAAATTTGGCAAGTAGACAAAATCAAATTAAATCAAACCAAATAATATTAATTTTTACTCCTTCGATTTGATTACGGTTTTCGTGAACACCCTTACTCATGATACATTTTTAAAAAGAGATGAGATTTCAGCAGATATTACTCGTAATAATATCTACTGACAACGTGGGAACTATTTTCTTTTTAATGAGATTATGGCTCGTGGGCTTAACCAAAAAAGAAAGAGAAAAAGAGTCATTGGCTACAAAAATATTATTGGTGCTTTGGCATCCAGGGAAAGGTGTGACCTAATAGTTAATGAAATAGTTAAAAATATTGAGGTTTCAGATTCAAAATTCAGCGGATACAAAAATATTAGGTGATTCTTTCCATATGTCTTATAGCCTTGATGGACAGAGTTATCTGAAACCTATTGTTGGTGGAAGGTGATAGGTATTTTGTGAAATTAATCTAGACTCACGAAAGCTGATCCGAATACTAATTAGTGATTCACAAAAACTGATCCAAACCCCAGGAACATAATTTTTTTAAATTATTGGTGCTTTAATGGTCGGTGTGGAGCATGGAAAGAAAAGCATATGTATGGGACAACCATTTACGTCCAAGACACTCTTTTTGCATGACTTTTAAATACATTATTGTTGCTCATATGAAATTTGATTTTATTATTCATTTTAGATGTCTTTTAATCCTACTTTCTGTTTTGCACGATTTCACACTAACAGAAAGCTAAGGCGACAGGAATATAAATTATTATATTAAAATAAATGAACAATAATGAGGAGATTCCTATAAAAAAATTACTCATTAGAAAAATCTATGTTATTTTATTTTATTTTCGAAAAACTTACCTTTACATTCTCTCACCCACTTGTATTACATATCCACATATCTTTTTTTACACTTTTCTTTATAAAAATGAATAACGAAAATATTTTTGGTGATTTTTCTTTAATCCTTTTTAATGCATTTATATGCTTTATCCATCGATACTAAGATTAATAATGTAGGAATATTTTTGGAAGTTGAAACTTAACAACTTTTATACTAAAAAAATTGATTTTAAAAGCATAATAAGAAATATTTTTTATTTTGATTTGAAAAGATAACAAGTAATTTAGATTTTTTTTTAATGATACAAACAAATACGTAATACAAAACGGAAGATTTTTTATTTTTTTTAAAAAAAGGGACTGAAGGGGTATTTACTAAACGTGTGAAGTAAGGATATTTTGGCAGACGCACGCAATTACCTATTTAGCTAGCTCAGTAATAAATTGTACCCTTTCCGTATAAATTAAGGTGACATGATCTGATTTGGTACTAAAAAAATTGTGATTTAAAACACTTTTTGATTCGATTATAAATTATTTTATTAAGGATAAAAAAAAATTATTAATCAAATAATTTTTAATTTAAGAAAAAAATATTATTTAAAAAATATATCATATAAATTAAAACGAATAAAAATAATTGATGCAATATGAGCTATTGTGACACAAAGCGCAATTTGCATGGCAACGTGCTCTAATTTGATGAAGCAACATTATCCCTCATGTAGAACGCGATGAAATCATATGTTACTCCTTCTTCTCATATTTGTCTACTTTTGTTTTTACTTATTTTTAATAATACAAATAAAAAAATATATTTTCATTAATTTATCTTTTTAAATATACCATTTTTATGTATCTTATTTGTCAATGCTAGCTAAGATTAACAATGAAATATTTCTTATTAAAACTATATAATGTCTATATATAAAAAAAAAGGTTCTTTAAGAGTAGAATAAAAAAAAAATTAATTAATTTTATCTTGATTTTGTAAATTGACAAGTTTTTAATATTGATAGATAATTTTGCATAAACAAAAGATAAATTTCACAGTCATGTATGATATAACTATGACTTTTTCCCACCAAAATGACATGATTTTGTTTTCTAATCGAAAAATTATAAAACTTTTACATAATAACACAAAAAATCATTATTGCTGAAAAATCTAAAATCCTGTAGGCTGTGGGTAAGACTTTTTAAATATTTTTTATTTTTTATTTAATTAAAACAAATTCGAAAATATATACTTGATTGAATCGCCGATCCTATCCAAATTTGTTGTGAAGGATGTGTAACATATTATTTACATTGGAAGTAATAACTTTGTGATAAGTTCTTTCCAATTGACCATTTTACTCACTTCAATTCATAGTATTTGGAATTTTTACTTTTTAATTTTGATTTGTGCAACTTTGAGAACTCGATTTCTTGATCAATTTAGTTCCGATTGAGCTTTTTTTTATTTTTATTTTGTGTATCAAAGGCAACATCATCAATAATATAATCTAGATGAATTAGTATATAAGTTTTTGCATAAGTATTTATTGGGCTTTGTGTAAGGTGTGAATTGGGCTTTGTGTGTAGTGTGAATTGAGAAATATGGAACTAAATGAAGCGAAAATGAAAAGTCATTTCTCTCTCATTCGTAGAATAGAAGAAAATTATTGCACTTATGTAATGACCCTAAAGGTCATTTTTGGAATTTTCATAAAATGACCGTTTTACCCCTCCCGATAGTTGCCCCGAGTCCTAATTGTTGTATTTTCGAAGTTGGTTTGAAGGAAAATGGATGAAAAGTTGAGATTTTGGAAAGTTGAGATTTTGGAAAGTTGAGTTTTTAAGAGTTAAAGTTTGGTTAAAAGTGCTATTTCGAGTCATTTGGAGTTTCGAGACTCGAATCGGATTTCCGTCGATTCCAGCAGTTTTAGAATGTCGAAACGGGTCTATGAGAATTTAC
>JAJOOS010020143.1:0-26091 GCA_029582725.1 Solanum chiquidenum | reverse complement strand
TGAAAGCATGTTTCTCTTGAAATGGTGATAGGTGGTGATGATGGACTATGATGAGTCTTCATAAGATGATGTTGTAGCTCATATGCTAGACTTGAGTACTTTTTCTTGTGTCATGGAAGCTTGATTATATATATGAATGTTTGGTTGGGCTATGACTTAGTAATGGGGCTCTTCCTATAAATGCTAAAAGAGGAATTCTAGGCAAAGACTTGAATTGGTAGACTTAAGCATAGTGCCTTTTCATGAGCCTATCTTTTCTAAGCAAATGTATAACCTTGAAGGATGGGCCTTAGGGCGATATTCCCTTCTTGAGTGAAATGATAGACTTAGAGATGGATGGAGCCGGAACGGCATGTGAATCCTTATCTAAGAAAGTCAAATGAGCTATCCTTATGAACCTAGATTGGCTATGACTAAGAAATTGGGCCTTTCTTGGGAAGAGGTACTATGAGTTGGTTGAAGTAGAAAAGGAACCTCTCTAGTACATATGTGATTGAATACTCTATGGAAACCAAGGCTAAGCATCAAGTGGATGTTGTTAGGATGGTGGCCTAGTTGAGCATGAGATTAGGCACAATGAACATCCTTGGACATTTCTTAAACCATGTCCCAACATGGGTTGCTTTTAGTTCTACCCTTGGCAAGTAGAACAACCTCCACGGAGTAGGATAGACTCTGAATTCCATACCTTGCTAGTGTGGTCTATGTCGGTTAAGGCCTATTTCCATCATGTGGGATGTGCACTCTAGTATTGGATAGGTTCTACAACGTGTAGATAGTAATATGGGATGCTATCTACACATGGCACAAGTAAGCTTAGAAGATACTAAAGTGAGTTCCCTAAGCCTTAGGGCTATTATGTGATTGTCCCCTATATGCTTGTGTGTCTCTTAAATGGTCTATACAGAATGTTGACTTAGTATGTTATAATGTAATGATAAAACCCTTGTCTATGGTAACTCTTAGGAACACTTAGGTGTATATGAAGAGGTTGTATGGGCGGTCACTTCATTGTTCACTTAAGTGTGGCCTAGGGTGACTTGAGATAGAGGCTTAAATGGAAATGAAGGAATTACTTTGCTATTCTGTTAAGTATTGTACACTTGTGTTAATTGAGTTGTAAATGATGTGGATATGGTCTTATTTGAGAATGGTGACTTGAAATGTGGGTTTATGCTTGTGGTTATAAAGGTTTGTTAAAGAAGGTCTTAAAAGCATACATTCCTTGTAAAAGTCCGTTGTGCATGTTTTCTTGCATGGTCATCATACTTTGTACTGATTGTACTAATTCCATATTTCTCTATTGTTACAAGTGTAGGTGGTGGAAAGTGAGGAGATCTTTTGAGGAAGCTTGGGATATCGACTCTTCTCAAGAAGCTTGGTATGTCCTCATATATTCGAGGACATAGTTGTTACCTTTCTACTATTTCCACTTAGACATTGTATAGGACTTACATTTTTTTGTAAAGGGGTCGTGTCCCGAAGATGTTCTATTCGTGTCTAAGATGGTACATGAAACTTAAAAATTCTACTTCGTTACATTTGAAAGATTTTA
Organism: Solanum chiquidenum; assembly: GCA_029582725.1. Taxonomy (NCBI): domain Eukaryota; kingdom Viridiplantae; phylum Streptophyta; class Magnoliopsida; order Solanales; family Solanaceae; genus Solanum; species Solanum chiquidenum. The sequence continues at coordinate 24,536 of JAJOOS010020143.1, read as the reverse complement.
TGAGTATTATGAATTTGTTTTAAAAAGAGTTTTTATTCCTTATGGTTTTTATTACCAAATGCGATGAACGAATGCGAAAGCTTGTATAAGATCTCCGAGAGGTCGAATATGCATGTAATGGCTAGGAGGTGCTCTAGGGTCATTACACTACCACTATAATTTGTAGGTTTTTTTCCCGCTATAGGGTAGTCAAATTCAAATACATTAATTAAGTTTTTATGAAGTTTGTTTCATTCCTAAAAGTTTTCATGGAGATTAATCTTTACTATAAGTCATAGTGATTCATGTAACTATGATAATTTCTTTTTCCTATTTTGGTGACCTTTTTTTTTAACTCGGTTAAAGTTTAAGCAAGGATGATTGAAAATTGATCTTCTCTTTTGTCCCTCTCTACAAGTTTCTTCTTATAAACAAAGACAATTGATTTCAATTGCAATACGACATTACTACTGATGTTTGACGTAATCAAGGACACAACTTCCAATTCAAGTGTCAATGATCGCGTGTAGTAATATAACCCAAACGAATGGGTTGGGGTCGAGTCCAAAGGGGGTGGTTAGTAATCGAGAATTAAATAGAAAAGTAAAATTATGTTCTAGTCAATCATAACTATATATATTTACGAGTAAAAGTATGATAAATAAAAAAGTGACACGAATGTCAATTATCAATGGGGGGTTTGTATTCAACTAATAAAAAACAATAGCATAAAAATATAAAGATACGAGATAGGGAGACGGGATTCTTGGGATGTGATCGGAATATGGGATATAATAAACAACCAGGTAAATTGCTATTGATATTAAATTGCTGAAAATTTGCAACTAGGTTAGATTTTAGTGGGGGTAAATTTTCTCTCGAACAACTTACCCCGAATCAACTCGGTTTATCTTGAACACCGAGTTGCAGCAATTAAGCACAACCTTCGCCTTAGCCCATTCACTCTCTCGAGCTGAATATGTGGGAAAAGGTCTAGGATCCACACTCTCGAGCTGAACCCATGACGACCTAATAACCACCGGCTATCGATTTAGTAGTTTTGGTTTTAAAACCTCTCTCCCGAGCAAGCCAAAAACACGAAGATGAAATCATATTTGCAACTACAATCCCATTAAGTTCAAACACAACTACTAAACGAAATCACATTTAAACAACAAATAGACTATCAATGAGCAATACCCAACAGTAAATTTAGCCCATATTCAAATAATCACACCCCAAGAATTGTGGTTTTAGCTAGACATGATGATGAGATAGAATTTGATACAAAAAAGTGTTTCCATCAAATGGGTATGATAAATAATGTCTTTAAACACGTCTAAGATGAAGATTCTTTGATGCCCACTTCCAATCTCTTGGAGATGAAAACCTTCAAAACTTTCAAAGCTCAACAACAATGTCTCCCAAAAACTCAAACTGAAAATATTCTAAAAATCAGTAATAATTCGCTACAACTTGATACTAAGCTACATAATTAAATGGGAATTTATAGTTTTCAAAAATTTGTGCTGCGAAGGACCACTCGGCGCAGTTAGTCAGGATCGCCGATGCGCTCGGTGATCCGCCCTTTGGTCTGGTTCATCGCCTTTTAGCTTTTGCCTTCATCATTTTCACGTTTTGAATTATTGGGCGTTATGGTATTGCTTTGCGAAACTGTTCTGCGACGCGCCGAGTGCTCCCTTTCATCGCCAACTTGATCTTTTCCTTCAGGGCTCAGTACACTAGAACATTAGGCGAGATTAAGGTCGTTCGGCGGTTCGCCCATTGTCTTCTGCGATCCTCAGGCCTTTTTTTCTTCGTTCTTTTAGCCGCATTCTTCCTTTTTGCTTCATAGTGTCCATTCTTTGTCTCTAACTCCAAAACCTGAAACTCAAGGATTTACATCAGTTTTTTGGTACAAATGCATTTGAGGACACTAAAGCCACTAAAACAAAGCTAAAAGAGTCCAAATCGTGGACTCATCAACACCCCCAACTTAAACTTTTGCTTGTCCTCAAGTAAAACTCAAGTTTAACAGTTCAAAAAGGATGTCTCAAACAGTGCTACAAAAGACTCAATCATGAATGCACACAAAAAGTCTCAACTTACTTGTGCAATGATAAATTGTTCACTCAAAGATTCATGTTGTGACTCACCATATTCAAAGAATCTCAAGCTCACTATACTTGCTTCAAGTGCAAGTTCAAGCTTAACAAAGATATTCAAATGCCCTCACACAAAGTATGATTCCATATTCACACACAATGGTTCAATCATTTAAAGTTGCAGAATCAACATCAACACTCACACTCAAAAAGATAAACACAATGCATGATTTCACTCATAGGTTTGCCCTTATTTTCCAATTGATTTTTTCTTCAGCTCATTCAAGATCAAAAAGGTCTTTTCAAGGCTTGTAACGGGGCTGAGTGTAATGGTATGGTCATTTAGGCTTATAGACCGAAAATGCTCATGAAATGTGATGTGAACAACACCTTCTTTCCTTTTCTTTATCAATTTCATTCAAGCTCACAACTCACCTCTTATTCATCTTCCATGAGTCATTGGGAACCCCATTTTCTTTATATTTCCACAACTTTATTTTACAACTTGTTCTTTCTTTTTCTTTTTCAATATTTTTTTTTTTTATATGTAGGGGTTCTATTTTTCTTGAAACATGGGCACAAGGGACTTCTTTTCATTTACTTTATTTGCCTTCTCTTTTCACCACATCCCCAACTTAGACTTTTGGCCTAAGTTGGCTATTCAAACAAACCACAGATGATGAGGATTATGGGTAATGGATAAGTAGAGGTTACAATCTTACCAAATTTCTTCCGAGAAAAAGTCAAGGCTCAAAAGGTGCTTAAAAGAGGTTCACACACTCACAAGGTAAGCCACAAAAGAAGTCTACTTTCAAATTGGTTCACACTCTTTAAAGTTACCTAATATCATCTAAAGAAATTGCATCACTTAGTCAACCGGACCATTGGGGAAAATTCTAGGTGTCATCATGCATGGTTCACGGTAGGCTCATCACACAAGGAATTGACACCAAAGTCAAAAAAGACTCCACACCTTCGCTAGTGTGCAATGTTCATCACAAGAGACTCGATTTGATAATTGGATAGTCACAACGAGATGCAAATAGTTCACATATTGTCTAACAAAACTTCAATTGGCCTCGTTGTAGCCGCGCATTCATTTATGCTCGATTATGAGCCCTATTCAAGTCATCGGTATTGATCAAAACCGATACTCAAATTTGCAAGAGAATAACCACATTCAACACATACAAGAGGTGGCAAAATATTTTCGGACGGATCAAAAATCATTTTTAATTAAAAGCAAGGAGCCACAAGCTTAAACCTTCCACAAAAAGCAGTGTATAATACGAATTAACGATTTCAACCCAAATATATAAACAAAATAGAGTCACAAAAGATGGGCCTCACCCCACCACAAATAAAAACATTTGTCCTCAAATGCAAATAAACACATCCACCATTCGAAATAAAGTAAGACAGAGATGGGGGTAGAGAGAAGGTCATGTCTAAAAAGTTGTTGCATCCGTTTGGGCATCAATTCCCGATGCATCAATCTGAGTCTGAGCATCAGTGCTCGGGATCATCTTAGGAGGAACGACAGTGCTAGATCTACTAGGGGCTGTCAGTTACGTGTCCTCCAGAAAGACATGCACACCTGCACAGAATCGCCGGGCCCATGAAGGAACATTAGGGTCTCTGATAGTGGTCTTCCTTTTATAAGTGGACCTCTTGCCCTTGCCTTTCCCACCCGTAGCGGGAAGTTTCATACCTTTGCCTTTGGATGTAGCTGCATCCTAATTATCGTAATCCCCTTAGCCTTTTCTTGTACTGGTATTATTCTTTCAATTTCTTTTGAACTAGTCATGTCTGCAAAACCTCGAGGAGAACTTAGGAAGTACCCAAATAAGCACACAGAGAATTAGGCTCAGACAGACTCACCGAAATAGTTGGCAGGTCGCTGAATTGCTTCGGCGAACTGGGTTAGCCCACCAAAAGTTATAGTGTAAGAAGGGTTCAGGGGTGCAGACAAAGGGAGATCAAGAAGACTTTCGACGAGTCACCGAGTTCTTTCGGTGACTTTAGGCTTCTCACCAAAAGTTACAGACTCCAACAACACATTTAGCATGAAATTAAAGGTGAGATGGGGACATTAGGTGAACCACCGAGTGGTTTGGTGAGTTCGACCCAGCTCGCCAAACGACCCAACGTGCCTATGTTTAACCCAACTTCTCAAATTCAATCCCGCAGCCCCGCAAACAAAATCAAAGCATGCACTAGTTAAATTAAACTACACCCCATGACACTTAAGCATAAACCCACAAAGTTTACTTCATTTTAAGCACAAGATTACGGGATTTCGACAATCAAAGCAATATGGGAAATATTATCAAATTAAATCAGATATTCAAACATACTAATTCTATCAGAGAGGTCCAGCACACGACAACACGATAAGATCATTGCAAATGAGTACAAGTTTGATAAAATAATCTCAGGATTCGGAAAACCAACCTTTGATGCCGATTAATAAAGATTGAGATGCTAGGCGACAAAGTAATTCACAATCCGAGCACCAATCAACGACTAAAATACTCTAAAAATGCAAGAAATATAGAAACTAGAGTGTAGGTGTGAATTTGGGAAGATAAAAAGTGAGGGAAAATGAATGAATTTGAAACTTTTAAACATTTGTCCTGAAAAACCGTCCAGTTCACGCCCATTCGGCAACATTAGTCGTGATCGCCAGCTACTCAGCACGCTGAGTAGTCATTCACCTCCCCGAATTTTATTGGACCTCTAGTTATTGTGGGGATCCAAATGGCGGTCTCCATCGGGATCGTCAACTTGGTGAGTGATTCGCCAATAATTTTCTAGGCTCGTCGAGTTTTACAGACTCCAATGTAGAAGTGTTTTAAGTCTGACAGTGGTTTTGGTCGGGGTCACTAACATCTTCGGTGATTCACTGAATGGACCTGATGCTAGCCAACCTACACTTTTCAAACATTTTCCACACTTCCACCTACACAATCAACACACCATTATTTCTAAAATAAAAATAGAGCAATAAAGGATTTTAGGTTGCCTCCCAAACAGCTCCTTAGTTAACATCGTGGCACGACGCAAGTCCACCTTTAAACCACATTCTTGGGGTTAGCTGTAGTATCACTAGGAAAACCTACGTGTTGTCTTGGGTTGAGATGAGATGATATCTGACCCATTTGGGTGTCCAACTGCTTGATCGACACTGAATGAGAGGTGACGTTTTGGCTAAGGGTAGACACATCTTCTTTCATTTCTTTTAAAATCTTGTCTGACCCTTCAACTTTGTTGAGGATACGAGAGAGAATATCCTCAGACAGACCACCTTCCGAATCTTTTGGCTTTTAGTGCTCGTGGGGACGCACATACCTATCCTTCTCCTCATCCTTCATCCCTAGCCCAACCTTGGTTACCACCCTGCCTCAGGTAGTTTGAACGATAGCCACCACCTTTGTTGGCTAGGAAATTTAACTCTTCATTATACAAGGCTTCAAACTTAGACTCATCTGGATTAGCACACCCGACACCCACAACATTGACACTTCGAGCACCAGCTCCCATGACATTTTTAGAAAAAATATCAAGTTGTGTCATGATCTTGGCCATGTTTTGTTTCCTCTTTTGGTCCTTCTCCATTTGTTTATTAGTTAACTTGAACAAGAGAAGGGAGACCTGGTCTTTACAGGTATACCATGCCCTATTTATTGTAGTCATGCCATCCAAGAGCTGAGCAGCTATCATATAAGGTTGCTGCATCAAACCTCCCGGAGAGAGTTAGTCAGCAACATCCTTATTTACTGAATCCAAACTCTGATAAACATACTGCAACAACACGTTATTAGGCAAGCCATGGGTTGGGCATTGAAGCACCAACTTTTTTAATCGCAACCAAGTTTCATGAATAGGCTCTCTTTCTAGACGCTTAAAGCTCTGAATGCTGTCTCGAAGAGTCTTCATCTTTGAGGGAGGGAAAAATTGTACTTGAAATGCGGTGACCAATTCCTCCCACTAAGTGATTGATTCACTTGGCAATTCATCCAGCAACTTGCACTCCTCACCCATCAACGAGAACGGGAACAACATCAACCGGAGCGATTCTTGGGAGATATTCTTGAAAGAGAATGGTCCGCCTACATCCATAAAGTTTCTAATGTGCTCATAGAGATCCTCATGAGCCAAACCACTGAAAAGCCCTTTTCGTTGCAAGAGTTGCAACATAGTACTTGTGATGTGGAACATTGTATTCCCTTCGACCGGAGGTAAGCGAATGGTACCAATACCACCCATGAGATGGGGGTCATTAGCATGAGGCTCGTTGATATCGTTGAGATTTCCGATGTTGTCTTAGTGGCCTACTTGGTTGCCATTGCTGCCGTTTACGCTCATACTTCCTGTTCACAATACACAAACAAGCAAAACAAAACTAAAAATTAAGTATCACTATAATCAACAAGAACAAGATCCAACTTAGCTAAAAATTCTCAAATAACACCACTCCCCAGCAGCGGCGCAATTTCAATGTTTGACGTAATAAAAAACACAACTTCTAATTCAAGTGTCAACGATCGCGTGTAGTAATGTAACCCAACCGAATGGGTTGGGATCGAGTCCCAAGGGAGCAGTTAGTAATCGAGAATTAAATAGAAAAGTAAAATTATGTTCTAGTCAATCAGAGCTATAAATATTTACGAGTAAAAGCATGATAAATCAAAAAGTGACACGAATGTCAATTATCAATAGGGGATTTGTATTTAACTAATAAACAACAATAGCAAGAATATAATGATGCGAGATAGGGAGACGAGATTCTTGGGATGTGATAGGAATATGGGATATAATAAACAACCGGGTAAATTGTTTTTGATAGTAAATTGTTGAATATTTGTAACTAAGCTAGACTTTAGTGGGGGCAAATTTTCTCTCAAACAAGTTATCCCGAATCAACTCAGTTTCTCTCGAACACCGAGTTGCAGCAATTAAGCACAACCTTCGCCTTATCCCACTTACTCTCTTGAGTTGAATGTGTGGGAAAAGGTCTAGGATCCACTCTCTCGAGAAGAACCCATGACGACCCAATAACCACCGGCTATCGATTTAGTAGTTTTTGTTTTAAAACCTCTCTCTCGAGCAAGCCAAAAACACAAAGATGAAATCGTATTTGCAACTACAATACCATTAAGTTCAAACATAACTACTAAACGAAATCACATTTAAACAATAAATAGGCTATCAATGAGCAATACCCAACAGTAAATTTAACCCATATTCACATAATCACACCCCAAGGATTGGGGTTTTAGCTAGACATGATAAAGAGATAGAAATCGATACCAAAAAGTGTTTCCATAAAATGGGTACGATAAATAATGTCTTTAAACACGTCTAAGATGAAGATTATTTGATGCCCACTTCCAATCTCTTGGAGATGAAAACCTTCAAAACTTTCAAAGCTCAACAACAATGTCTCCCAAAAAATTTTAAGAACTCAAACTGAAAATATTCTAAAAATCAGTAATAATTCACTACATCTTGATAATAAGCTACAGAATTAAATGGGTATTTATAGTTTTCAAAAATTTGTGTTGCGAAAGACTACTCGGCGTAGTTAGTCGGGATCGTCGATGCACTCGGCGATCCACACTTTGGTTTGGTTCATCGCATTTCAGCTTTTGCCTTCAACATTTTCGCTTTTGGAATCATTGGGCGATATGGTGCTGCTTCACAGAATTGTTCGGCGACGCACCGACTGCTCCCTTTCATCGCCAACTTGATCTTTTCCTTCAGGGCTCAGCACACAGGAACATTAGGTGAGATTAAGGCCATTCGGTGGTTCGCCCAATGACTTCGGCGATCCCCATGCCTTCTTTTCTTCGTTCTTTCAGTTGCCTTGTTCCTTTTTGCTCCATAGTGTCCATGTTTTGTCTCTAACTCTAAATACCTGAAACTCAAGGATTTACATCAGTTGTTTGGGACAAAATATGCATTTGAGGACACTAAATCCATTAAAACAAAGCCATAAAAGAGTCCAAATAGTAGACTCATCAACTACTCTTGGACCTCTCAGTGTACAACTAATAATGCTGCTAAAATGGTTGATGGTTGAATTCATTACATTTGGTTCTTTAGTAAACAAATCTTTTATTTCTGCCACTATTATTTGTATGTTTTTTTTTCAAATTCAAATACATTAATTAAGCTTCTTATAAAGTGTGTTTCATTTCTCATAGTTTTCTTCCTCCTATTTCATGAAGTTTAATTTTTTATTTTAAATCATAGTGATTCATGTATTTATTGCAATTTCTTTTTGCTATTTTGGTGAATTTTTTTGAATTATGTTCAAAATTCCAGTGAGGATGATTGAAAACTTATCTTCTCTTTTGTCCCTTTCACATGTTTTCTTCATATACTTTTTGGGAAAATTGCTTGTGGGTTGTGCTATATTTGATAGCACACAACACCAAATATTTGATTACTAATACGAAACCAATGATGAAGTTTGTTAAAAGAACAAAACTGATTGCTCTCTTGCTTGCCACAATTAGTATATTATTTTGACTATTTGTTCTTAGGTACAAACATTTTGTATGCCATTGCACTATTCCTAGAATATTTGTATAGAGTCAATTAGTCCACATATTTTATCGCAAGTTAACTAATTTGCCATATTTCTTCTTCTCTTCTTTTTGGGCATAATAAGAGATCAAGTTTTCGTGAAACTAACAAATGTTTAAAATACACTATAACAAAAATATTTTTTATATGCAACAAATATGCACATTCACGAAGAGTGCTACAGCCTTTACCGACATTAATTAAATGTCATTGGATTCAATGTTGTTATAGACTTTGTGGACATTTATACGGAGTACCAATTGTCTCTAAAAATACATATTTAGCGATTATTAAGCTATTAATTATCGTTAAAGATCATTTTTGCTGTAGTGATAACTCATTCTTTTGATAAAGTTTTTAATTTTTTTAATAAAGAAGTAATAACTCTTTCTTTTGGCTTCTTCAATTAAATTTGTGAACTGTAAACTTCGATCAACCCATAAGACTATCTTTTTTAAAAATATATTAAGCAACATGCCCTTTTATTCTTGATTGTTAGGAATGTAAGGTCGTCTGTATTATTATTTTTGGATATTTGTGAGTTCAAGAGCTCCCAAAATTATGCTTTGAGATTTTAATATGTTATGTGTCAAAACTTTGGTTTAGAATATCCCGTTGTGAACATTTAGATGCCACCTACTACTTGGTCGATAATTGCATTAATTTTTTATAACTGCATACTATAACCATAACAATAACTATGGTATTATCCAAATAAGTTGGGGCTGGTGATATGAAACCTGAAAAATATTAATGGCTATTTTGAGACAATGACAAAAAACATCTATGATAATAACAATTTTATGGTCATTTTTAGCATATACTTGATATGACATCAATAGTAAAAAAGAGATTAATGGAGGTTCATAAGAAAGGAGTCCTAGGTCGTCCATTTGAAATTAGTTAATTATGATCTTGTATGGACGTGATGTTCCACTTTACTTGGGAGTGTTGTTGTTCGACATTTTTTGGTCTCTTTTTTAACCTCTGATGTTGTTCTTTAGAACTTCTTGGAATTTAAAAAAATTCATTACTTCTGACCAATTATTTGCAGGGAGATTTTCTTAGAGTTCTTTCTTATACTTAAAATCTATCTATGACTCATAATTTTTTTGTAAAAAAATTGAGAATTAAAAAAAATATAGCACTTTAAGATTTCGAAGGAATGCTTTGCCTTAAGAAACAATTTTCTTTACAATGTAGTGTATGTATCTAAAATATGAATACTACCGAATGATCATATGTAAGCTTAATAAAATAGTTGAATCCCCTGAGAAGCACGGGTAATTTACCTAGTCATATATATAAAAGAGAACCTTAGGCCTGCCTACATGGCGTCACCACAAACCAGATCCTTTTAATTTATTTATTTTTAAAACTAGCCTTCCCCTTTCATGAAATAATTGTGACATTTATGAAAAGTTGTGACTTTTATGAAAAGTTGCGACTTTACTGAAGAGTTGAGACTTTTATGAAAAGTTGAGACTTTTATGAAAAGTTGAGACTTTTATGAAAAGTTGTAACTCTTATGAAAAGTTGTAACTCTTATGAAAAGTTGCGACTTTAATGAAGTGTTGCGCCTTCTATGAAAAGTTGTGACTTTTATGAAAAGTTCTGACCTTTCCGAAGGGTTGCAACTTTTCCAAATAGTTGTAACCTTTCTGATAAGGCACAATAAATATTTGTTCACACTACCCATTGTTGTCTATAAATGGAGGAATTTCCTCTAACTTTAAAACAACAAAAATTATGAACCTCTTCTTCTTCTTGTTCTTCTTCTTCACAATTAAATATTTTTGTACTTTGCTAATGTTGAATGGCTCACTGACACCATTGCTTATATTACAGATCCTGATATGTATTTTTACAATCATTAATTTATGCTTATGTTATTAAGGATAAATTATAAGATGTAATAATTTTCATTTTCCTTTACATTATGAATGTTTGTTACAACGTAATCTTGTATGTAAGATAATATAGTGTGTTTAGTTTTAATGACTGATAGGTTTTAAGTATTATTTTATAAATTCTATGATACTAAATTTCTATTCGAAGCGCAGGTAATTTTACTAGTGTCATTATATTTCTTCCCAGAAGTTCCACTGCAATTATTAGCTCCCCCCTCCCCCTCCCTTGAAAACCTTTATGACAATTAGGAACTATTGGAATTCCATATAGGGTTAGAGAGCCACTTAAGAAGAGTCCGCTCCCCCCCAATACGTATACAAATTTATACTAGAGAATCAATTGTTCTATATATTAAAATGGATATTGTTGCATCATTGTGATTGTTTTGTGATATGAACATATAGTTTTGATAAACACTAGTGTCATCCCCCTACGAGTAATTAACAAACGCAAAGCAAAAGCTTATTTAAAAAAGAATGATTTGCTACAAGAAGTAGTTTTTTCAAAAGGTCCTAAAGAGGCACATGAAGCAGGAATTGAGGAATAAGTAGAAGTGAAAATAAGATCAAGAGTAGAGGGCATATCAGGAAGTTGAGGAGAAGAAGGAAAGAGATCATCGGAGTGGAAGTTAGTTGTGGGAAAATATGTAGTTAGTGGTAGAGGAGAAAGAAGATGATGTTTTTTTAAACGATGGGGAAGCAAAAAGTATGGATTCAAATGTCTCTCAAAAAATTTATTAAGCATTGAAGGGCTTTAAATTGCACATTTGACCACATAATATTTAGAAATCTGCAATTCAAAATTCAAAAAAACTAGAATTTCTCAACGACTAAAACAACCTAGTGAAAAATTAAATTTCAAATTTTTCCTAAACCTAGGCAGTTTATTATATGAAAATTACTACAGTAACTACAGTAAAATTCAACACTCCTCCTTTGCTTTATTTACTCTAATTGAAAAAATGATCCTCCTCATTTTCTTCTTTGACACTTGATACTGAATTTTGTTCATTGTTTTAGAACTTTAAAATTTTCTTCTTTTGGTTTTGTTCTTAAAAATCGCCTTCAATAACCTTGTCATGTCTATAATCTTTTTTGAATGTGCTTTAATATGAACTTTTGTAGGATTTCCAAAATATTGTTCTTACGATTTTTCATTCATCACAACATCAAATATCACATAGGTTTCAAAATATAATTAATACTTATAGACCAAATCTAATAGTTTTCATGTTAGGAAATCTGTGGGGCATTGAAAGAGAGATTTTTGGTTGCCATTTTTTTAGTATAAATAAAATTGTCAAGATGGAGAAAATCTGATGAGTTTGGTGATCAAATATGAGAAACATTAGTAGATGTACCATCTCGTAAGTAAACTCTACTGGACCTACATGAAGCAAGATGTTTAGGATTCTCAATGAGGTCAAATCTACAAGCCAAGAAATTTGTTTCCCTTGAATGCTCCAACATTTTCTTTAGAAACTAGGGTCATCACTCACATCGTGGCTACCACTCTCCTGCCTCGTGTAAGGTCTCTGTCCTCCCTTACTTAGCATGATTCTCTCCTTACCTACTACCTTATATCCAAGTATAAACTTCAGCTCTCCTCTTTCGTGCTTAACTATATGATTGAAGTTTATTTTGATCCTCTAAAATTACATTATAGCATGGTCATCTCACATATTCTTGGTGCAAATAATATCAATTTGGTTGGAATCGCTCCCCTTCTTGTCAAATAGTGCTATAACTCTAAGGCTTTTGTTAGTATGGAGGATTCCTAGGTTCTCAAGCATGAGTTTGATGCTCCTGCAGTTGCCATCTCCGCTAAGGTCGAAGCTACTTCCTCTTTGATTCTATTTGACCAACATGTTGATATTCTGGCCATGCTTGCTGCAATGGATGAAAAACTTTAGTGTTTCAAGGACATTCTTATTGGCACCCAATTTCAGATGTAGAAGGTCGAAGAATTCACTTAGGTCTTTTAGTGAAAGTGGGGCTTTATTTGAAATTACAAATTTGAAAGGAAGTTGTGTTTCATTACCTATTGATGGAACACTGGTGCGATGCAAGTACTTTTGAATGCTTCACCATGAGTTTCAACTGACAATGGTTAAAGAATTCTCACTGTAAGGAGATGGTTGTATTTCCTCTCCTTAGAATTCTTCTTGTATCACACCTCCATTTTAAGCTTATTTCGAGTTGTCGTGCAGTGAAAATTCACATATATCAAATTTAATTAAAATTGGAAGTAAGCTATACTAATAATGATCCTTGGTTTCATGACAAAAACTATACATATATTAGAGTTAAAGTCATGCATTAGTTCTGATGGAGAATGAATGGAATATATGTATATACTTGAAATGGAATCAGAAGCATATGCTCTCATTATATTATAACTACAATTTATTAATTAGTAAACTTTGACCTTCAGCTACCAATAATATTTGGTAAGAAAGTTTAACCTGAGATCAACATGCCGATCAAGGCTTGTCCAATATCACTAACTTTGGAAGAAATGATTGGAGACTGATAATTGAGTTCTAGGAAGAAATCCATGTGAGAAATTATTATCAATATTCATATATATACAAATTCCTAAAGGTAATAATCTGGTTTGTGGATTTGAAATATTGTATTTTTATATTTAAATTTATACTTTGTATATTATGTGAGGCAACCCTGATGATCCATATTATCTAAGAGTTGCAAATTCTACATATTTTTCTAGGATTAGTGAATATATGACTTGTAACCATGAAGTCCAATGCCTATAAATTTATTTCAGAAAGCTCCCAATATTAATGCTTGAAAATCAATTTGAGCATATAGATAAGATATTACGGCCTTTTACCAAGTTGTGGAGGTGGGAGTAGTACTTGTTAATTTAAACCATAAACCCATACCTCATAAAATTAGTTTATTTTTCAACTTCTCTCTCTTTTATATGGTTAGAAGGCAACCTAGCTATGTAAAGTCTAAAGAATCTTTGTTTGAGGTCCCATTTAATTCTAATTGCGGAAAGTCTAAATTTGTATAATTTATATTACAATTTATTAAGTGTTTTTCTCTTTCATATAATCCCTAGTTTATTTTAAATTGGTATGAATTTTTTAATATTGTTTGGAATTTATCATTAAATAATTACTCACTATCATCAACTTTTGAGGCACGATCGTGCTCCCATAACTGGCCACCACGAGCATCGACAACCACTCCATACATAGGTGTAGAAAATGGATAGGTTGGACTAATGTTGGGCAGGTTAAGATGATCTGAAATAATAGATGGGTCAATGCCCAACCTAGTACAAATCAATCTTGGGGCTAAGATAGGATGGGTCAAGTTGGACTGAATGATGTGTCATAACCCAACCCATCCAATTTGACTCAACTTTTATTATCTCCTTTTATAGATATCAATAAATTTTCGTACCCAAATATCCCAATAAATTTTCATAAAGAATTATGTATTACTCCCTCCATCCCAATTATTATGACGTAGTGTGATTAGACACAAATTTTAAGAAAGAAAAAAGGACATTTAAAACATGTGGTCTGAAATAAGTCATAAATATTTTATGGCTATAAATCATCTTATAAGGAGTAAAATGAATAATTTAAAATTAAATTTTTACCAAACACAGAAATATTTCATTTTCTAGATGGTCTATAAAAGAAAGTATGTCATATAAATTGGGATAGAAGCAGTACATATTATAAGATTTTATAAATTTATCTACTTGTACAACCATAATTCTTTTTTTAGAAAAATATTATTTTTAACTAAATATATGAAAAAAATGGGTTGAGCCTTGGATGGAGGAGTCGAGTCTCCAGTCTGTATTTGGGTCGGTTCTCAGATCGCCTCTAGAGTAGGGGTCGGTTGGAGTTTTAAGATACAATCAGGTCTCGATTTAAGGTTGTTAGACCATAATCATCTTGTGTATATCTTGGTCATTAAGACTAATGCAAAGAAAACACAACCCAAGTAACGCGTGAGATAATAACCATCTCCTATAGAGGTGGTAGAAAGATACATCACATGTGTAGTTTATACATTAGAGATAAAAATAGAGATACTTTACCTCATACAAAGATCATCATTGTTTAAAAAATGAATTAAAAAAAATCATACAAAAATCATAAATATATCTATTCAAGATACAAAATAGACTAGATGAACATTTCTAATTGAATGTAAGTCAATCAAGCAAACACAAAATATGTAGCTCTGAAAGTAGATTAGTGTAATACTATGAATGGTTGAATCATCTTGACCGATAAAATATCAATAAAGGGTTCACATTATTACAATAAACCTTTCAAAGAATTTTATTGACTCCATCTCAGAATTTGTCAAGGAAATCCAAAAATTAGAACCAAATGACAAGAGAATCAACACTTGCAAATATAGGATAAACTGACAATATCTAACGAAAATGAAGGGAAATCACAACAATGAGTAGTGGATCGTACTATCATTAATTATTTGATAACAAATAACCAAGAAGAAAATTAATGAAAAATTATCAACCTAACTCATTTAATTTTAGGAAATTGTTGAGGACTACATGAGACGCAACATGGGAAAATAAATTAAGTTGAATTACCTTGGAGTAACCATTAGGCATTTCTTGCATGGTACAACCATGACCTTCTTCAATTGTGTCAAAAGAAAATTCCACAATAACCTAATTACCAAAGGATGTCGGTCACAGAAGCGGAGAAATTTTATTTCACAACTAGGGACCAGATCAGAAATAATTTGAAATTATGTTTGAATCTGAAAATCAATACTTTCTAGATCATGTTTAGTTTTCATTTCTTATACTAAGATATAGAAAGTATTGATTAGAAGAATATAACACTATTTCAAATTATTTATGATATTGTCCCTGCTCGTGAAATATAATTTTTCCGCTTCTGCCACCAACGTTCTATAAATATTTAGGTTTTTGTGGATTTGTCTCTTACAACAATCCAAAATGGATCATGTAAATATAAAATTTGGAATCGTAAGAGGGGTCCTTTTGGTTGTATTGTGCAAGATATGCCAAATAGTTATTCCAACATAATTCAAATTATTTAATCTTCCCACTGTGTGTCTCGTGTAGGCCTCAACAATTTTCTAAAATTTTATGATCTAGGTTGATTAGTTTTCTTTAACTTTTATTTTGTTGATTTATTATCAAATAATTATTGTAAGTAATATCATCTACTCATTCTATTTATTTTACTTCATTTTGGTTAGATATTGTCAATTCATCCTATAATTAGGATTTTGCAAATGTTAATTCTCTTGTCATTTGGTTCTAATTTTCGGTTTTACTTGGTGGATTCTGAGATGGAGTCAATAGAATCATACTGTGAAAGTTTTATCCTAATAATATGAACCGTTTATTAATATTTTATTGGTTAAGATGATTCTTCAGTTCATAATATTGCACTATGATCTTTTCTCAGAGCTACATTATTTGTGTTTGACTGATTGTCTTGCTTTCTATTAGAAATGAGTTCATCGAGTCTATTTCATATAGTGAATTTATAAATTTAATATCTTTGTATGAGTTAAAGTCTGTGTATTTTTATCTCTGTTGTATAGACTACAAATGTGATGTATCTTTCTGCCACCTCCATAGCAGATGGTTATAATATCATGATCCAAGACTACCCCTAATCGTAATACTATGCTTAGAGCCACAAGTGACCCTAAGCTAACCTATGGTCTTGCATAACACTAAGATTTGTATAATAAGACAAATGAAAATAAATTATACGGAAGTTGAGCCCAATAGATATATGCAGTCCAAATCCTAAACCTTAATACTAAAAGAGAGTTCACTGAACATAACAAAAATCTAAGAACTAGCATCTGACAGCCCTCCTAAATAGCCTCTACTAAAATGAGTTGTTGCGACATACTCCTAGCTAACTCTAACTGTTTGAAAACTTGAAGATAAAACAAAAAACAAAAACCTAAGGGTTGTCCTCGAACGGTGAGGACTCACCAACACAATTGTTGGGTTGATAAGAAATCATACTAACTACAAGCTATATGCTAAGCGTCTGAGTCAATATTATAAAATAATATAGCGAAGAAAGGTATGTGGTCAGTACTTTGAATGTACTAAGTATGTCAGACATGCATTATACAATTATTCTATACATGCCCAAAATAAAATGTTGAACTAAATACAACCAACATATATAATGTGAAAGGCAATGACCAAGTAATAAAATATACAACTGATAAGTACCGAACATATATGACTAAGTAAAAATTCAATGCAATAACAAAAACTGAAATGTGGGAGATACTACTACGCGACATATAACCATGTGATCAAAACATGAAATTCGATGTATTATCCTTGAAAAAATACCCAATATACCTTGATAAGGTATAAAGGTTGATCTTATCTGACGTGGTATTACTAAATTTAAAGCATGCACCCACAGGGACTACCTAGGCCTACACTAGAACACAGTTATGAACTTGTGTAGACTGACCCTAGTCTGATTTGATGTTAAATACTAGTCCCAACTGAACATAATTGATTAGCTCCTAAGAATGTTTTCATAATCATGGATGTCATACCTAACTGCCATACTACTAGTGAAATTATTTTTATAAGAAAAGTTATCCAAGATCATTGATGGCATTTCGGGTACCATACTAATCGGGAACTTACATTTGGAAATATGTTCAAAAGCACATGGATGCTATTCTTTCATATAACTTACTGTTATGAGCGAAGCTCCTATTCTATGAGATGATTACACATATATAAGTGATGTATTTCTTAATCGTGAGACTTGTAGGTGTATGGGAGACCTAATATGGCTAGAGTAAAATCCATACAAGTAAATAAACTGATATTTAGAAAAGGAATCTATAAGACTGGACCTAAATCCTAAATTATGACTCATGAAAGTACTAACAGCCTAATAATATATATTTATATGAAAATACCATTAAGAGTATACTTTATCAGAAATCACTCTGATGGTCTGTAAAGCTTATAATACTGAAGCTGACTCTGATGTGTGAAACTGAGTGATAGACACTCTATCTAAAAACATTCTAAAATATGTGGAAACTTATAAATTGAGTAAAATGCATATCATGATAATTATTATATTCTGAAGGAAACATGCAATTTAATATAACATAATCCAGAGAAATGAAATATCGATATTTTGAAGGTTCATGAAAATATACTCAAGTAAAGATAATGAATCATATGGAAAACATGTATTTATAGACTATTTATGAGAAGATACTGAAATAAAAACACATTCATGCTTTTCGTAAAACCCTATATTTGCATAGAATTTAAATAGTGGAGAACTAAGTTCACTTTGTGAATTAATGGGTGGAAGAATAGTGTCATGCTCGGAGCCTGCACCATGGATTTGGCCCGCAATCGAGGACCATTTATGGTCCCAAGAGAACCCTTGGCATGGCTGATAACTTAGTGCAAGACTTAACTAACGAAATAAGGAGCTTTAAGGGCAGAGTTTAACTCATTTATCTCCAATAAACTAAACTCTGTAGTATGAATGTACTTAATATTATAAATATAATAGTTTGTAAAACATCTAAAAATAAAAGGGAAATACTGGGAGACTCTTGAACTCTAACTATCTTTGAAGCCTCAAATGTTTAAGACACGTTTCGGGACAAGACCCACGACTCCTCAAAAGAACTAAACTGAAAGTAAATTTGAAGTCCTCGTGAATGTAAGAAGGCTCACCAAAACAATCTTGATTGTAGAGTGATCCCAATGGAGCGCCTGTTGATGATCCTGAACACATGTGTCTTAATCACAAAAATATGTACGTCGAATGACGTCCATACATTAAATGTAAGAGTATGTAATATATCCAAAGCAAAACTACTTAAAGAAAGAATAGTAATACATAAAATATACTCAAGTTGAATGTAAAGTGATAAAGGAGGTAAATCATATAAAGCTTTAAAAAAACATACTCATCTCTGAACATATTATAATAAGTGATATATGAAAATACATTTTAACTCTTTTTGGGAGATTCTCTAACCGACAACCATCAGTGTTAACTACGTGATGATATTGCATCTCACCCACACTACCAGAACTGTCATATACCGTGCTGGGGTATGAAACCTCTCTAATAAGTGGATCCAGTAAACAATAAGGATTCATCTAAAAAGTATGATCCTTTACCCACGTTGGCAAGACTTGGTTTATGAGGATTTGGAGTTGTCTAAACTCATCCCCATATCAGTGCTCTATACTACTCCCAATAATTATATACTCATGCTCAAATGTATAAGATATACCATTTCTCTGTTTGGAGGTAGTTACTCAAAATACCCTCTTAAAAGAGATAACGCTCTAAAGAAACTCTCAACCCATAAACTAATCTAGAAATCAAAATTTCTCTTTCTCAATGTAACAAAATGATACATTTGGGACTACTTACTTCCCATATACTCTTTCTCAAAACTACTCATTGCTTTCTCAGAATTCAGTTTAAAACATTTACGTTTGTTTAAAAGATTTTCAATAAGAACTTAACGGATAATCATAGATAGGGTTCATGATGAAGAATAGACATGAACAATCAACTCTATAAATATCAATGCACGGCATTCATCAATTCAATAATTAGCAATAGAAATTCAATAATCGGGAACTCAAGAACTAAGAACTCGAAGTCCCTAGTTAACCCTAGCAGTAGTCAACCTATTTTTCAATTCCTGAATTCTTTTTCTCACAATCTTCAGACCATTGAAACTTCATTGTTTTCTGAGTCAACTTGGTTAGAGTGGACGAAATAGATGAGAACCCATCTACGAACCTTCTATAATATTAAGCCAACCTCAAGAAACTCTTAATATCAGTTGGAGATGTGGGTCTAGAACAATTCCGCATTGCCTCTATCTTCTGGGTATCAACTCTAATTCCATCACACGAAACAATGTGGCCTAAGAATGCCACAGACTCAATCCAAAATTCACACTTATAAAACTTGTCATACAACTGTCTATCCTTTATAGTTTCGAGAACTATTCTGAGATGACTAGCACGATCTTCCTCATTCCTCGAATAGATTAGAATGTCATCAATGAATAGGAAAACAAACATATCCAAATATGGCTTGAATACACTATTCATAAGGTCCATAAACGCTGCAGGTGCATTAGTTAAACCGAACGACATGACCAAAAACTCATAATGACCATAGCGGGTCCTGAAAGCTATCTTTGGAATATCGCATTCCCTTACTCTTAACTGATGGTAGCCAGATTTAAGGTCTATCTTAGAGAACAATTGGCACCCTGAAGTTGATCGAAGAAATAATCAATTCTCAGAAGAGGATACTTATTTTTGATAGTAACCTTGTTAAACTTATGGTAATCTATGCACATTCTAAGGGAACCATCTTTCTTCCTCACAAATAAGACCGAAGCGCCCCAAGGTGAGACACTTGGTCGAATGAAACCTTTCTCTATGAGATCTTTCAACTGCTATTTTGAATCTTTCAACTCTACTGGTGCCATCCTATATGGCGGAATAGATATAGAACATGTATCAGGAAGAATATCTATACCAAAGTCTATTTCTATCTCAGGAGGGACTCCGGGAAGATCATCTTGAAAGACTTCTGGGAACTCTTTTACTACTGAAACTGACTGAAAAAGAGGTATCTCAACACTAGAGTTATTAACTCGCACTAAGTGATAGACAAACCCCTTAAAAACTAACTTCCTTGGCTTAAGGTACGAAATAAAATGACCCGTAGGCACCACTGAACTACTGTTCCACTCTATAACTGGCTCATTAGGAAAATAGATCTTAAGCAACTTGAGTTCTACAATCTATTGATGCATAACATGAATGAAGCCAGTCCATACCTAGAATGACATAAAAATCTACCATATCTAACTCAACTAAGTCAGCCGTGGTATTCGTTTGTTTGACAAAAATGGTACAATCACGAAAGACTCTCTCACCTAGAATAGACTCACCAACAGGTGTAGAATCATTGAAGGGATAAATAAGTTTTTCAGGAAGAACATCAAAATTCATCACAACATAAGGAGTTACAAAGGATAAACTCTCTCCTGGATCTAGCAAAGCATAAACATCAAAGTTAAAGACTTGGATTATACCAATGTTAACACTGGAGAATCCTCTTTCTCTTGGCGACTAGTAATAGCATAACGATGATTTTCTCCTCCGCATGCCCCTGAAGTAGCTCCTCTAGATGCAACTCTGTCTGGTGGAGATATTGAAAATGACTAGGCTCTATTTCCCCCATTACCATTACCCTGGCTGTTCTTTAGACACTCTCTCATAAAATGACCGGAAGACCACACTTGAAACAACCAGTAGAGACATCACGACACAACCCTGAGTGGCTCCTACCACACTTAGTACATGCAAGAGGCTTACTACCCCCTTGTGTCTTACTACCTTTAGAATGGGCAGGTCTAACTCTAATTTTTTTTGAATTCTGACTATTGTACTCACCTTTGTTCCTTGGTGCAGGTGCACTAGCAGATGATGGAGCAGGTCCCTTTTGATTCTGTTGGAAGGAAGACAGGTTTGTATTACCCTTTTGCTGCCCGGACTCATTCCCTGATGTCCTAGCCCTCTTATTCTTAAGCTCATCTCAAGCCTCATATTATCCTCCTAAACTTGTTTCACATGGATCATTAGCCTTGCTATATTAATATCCCCTATCAACATAGCTTCTTTGCCTTCTTTGCTTGACATGCAAGACAACCCAGCAACGAATAAACTCATCCTTCTCCTCATGTCAGCAACCATCTCTGGAGCATAGCGGGAAAGTTGTGTAACCTTCAGACTATACTCATGAACGCTCAAAGAATCTGTCTTAAGAGTGAGGAACTCTCGTACCTTTGCCTGTCTCAGTACTAGGGGAAAGAAACACCCCAAGAAGGCCTCTTCAAACAAGCCCAACTCACAAGTGGTGCACCTTAAGCTCTATTATTCTTCCATCGATGAAACCAAATTCTAGCGACACCCTTCATTTGGTGTGCAACTAGTTCCACCCTCTCAGCATCAACAATAGGCATAATCTCAAAAACCTTCTGAAGCTCTTCAAAAAAGTTTTCTGGATCCTCAAAGACACTTGAACCAGTGAAGGTTGGAGGATTCATCCGTAAGAGCTCACGGATCCTTGAAGTATCATCCCCTTCATGTCGATTCTCCCTCTTTCGAACTTGATTGGTCATATCTTTACTTAACGTCCGGATAGCTTCACAAAATTCAGCATTGGTGACCTCTCCTTGGGGTTGCACTTCTAGTGCATTAGTTACCCCTTTTTCTTGTGGGTTGACATTCCTTCTAGCGGGATAACCACTGATAGCTCTTCGTGGAGGCGTGATCTGAAAGACAGGTGAAAGCATGATTTAGAAAGAAACATTTATAGAGATTCACTCTATCGCACTAAATGAGTATGAAAGAAGTGAGATAATTCCTATGTGTCGCAGCCTCCTAATTATAGATGTAGCGCACTTCACACTGATAACTAGGAATCTACAGAAACGTCTTCAGACTCCCTAGGACTCTTGAACTCTTTACTCTGATACCAAGTTTGTCATGCCCCAAGCCTACACCATGGGTGGGACTAGCACACTAGAACCATTGTTGGCCCCAAGAGAACCATTGGCCTGACTTAACTCTTAGTGGAAGACTTAACTCATGATAAAAGAAAGTATTAAAATACAGTCATACTAAAATTTCTCAATGAATAACTTAGAATGTTTTAAATAACAACATTCAGCTGACCAAAAAGGGAAACTCAAGATTCAACATAAGTGTAACACCCCAGAAATTAATGAGTTGAACTAGTGAGTTCTAGAGCCTTTCGTAAGAGATTTGGAGTGTTGTATCAGTATTACAATCAAAAGAAATGGCTCCGATACTTAGAATAGGGGTTTTAGGGGTTAAACTTCCAGGTACGACCCTCCAAGGACCACCCAAGGGGTCCTTGAGGGGGACCCCAAAAACAGTCTCCAAAACTGTCTAATATGTGACCTACGGATAGCCATCTACGGCCTGTAAATCAATCCATGCCCCATAGGTCAAGGCATGTTAAGGCCTTCTAAGGGAAGCCTCAGGTTCAAACTACGAGGGTGCATCACGGGAACTAGACCCATCCACGGTCCGTGGATGGGTGGGCATAGATGCTGCCAATTTTTAGAGTTATAGTTTTAAGTTGGGGGTTTGGGAATTAATTTAGTTATTAATTAAGGGATTAGGGAGGTCGGTTATTTAGTTAATATATCTCATATATAAGATTAATAGGCCCCTAAACTAACTCATTAATTCATTCATCTTAGAACTCCCAAATTACTATCCAAATATTCACTCTCTAAAAGTGAAGAAGAAGAAGAAGAGAAGAGAAAGGGCAGTGTTTCTCCATTTATTCAAGCTTTGTTTGGGGATTTGATTAATGATATGTGAATCTTATTCATCCATGGTTTCTTCCACCCATAGATTCCCCTTAGTTTCCCCACTTGTGAAATATAAAACCCCATTCTAGCTAGGGTTGTGCTTACATTATGGGTAGGGTTTGGGTATGAGTCCAATCTAGTGGATAATACCTAATTATGATTGAATAATATTTGTTTAATGATATTATGATGATTTCATGTGATTTTTATGGTAAACCCTGATCTAAATTGACGAATGTTATGTTTGTGGGTTTATGCCAATACAGGTGAAATTCAAGGTTCATGTGTAATCTTCCTAAATCAATGTCATGAGTAGTAATTGATCAATATTAGGAATACCTAGATATGAATTGAACTAGACTCTATACTAGTTGATTGATCTTGATTTGTAAAGTTGGAATTGAACATTTAAGTTGAATTGTGACTAGAATCACCTAGTATCAAGAATGTGATTGAATGTCTTGTAATGTAGGTTCATATAATGTTTCCATGGTGTGGAGTCATAGATAATGAAGACTCATTAGTTTTGAATGTTGATCACTAGGTCTTAAGAGGAAAGCTAATATGATTAACTATAGATCCTAAGGCTTTGAGAGTAAAATACACATATGAATCCAAGGCTAATGAATAGAATTATGTTGAGAGACCTTTAACTACCTAGATCACTTTATGAATCATAGATGGTAGGAAGTGATAGAATCACTTAGGTCATGATGATATCCTTGTCTAATAAAGAATTCTAGACATGATACTAAGTATGAATATGGAATTAACATGAAAGACTTCTCACATAGTAATGGTTCTAGGGTTGAAGGACTTCTCCTAACTAATTGAACCTAAGGCTAGAGAGTCTTTATACCTAGGTCAGGGATTGTGATAGCTGCTCATACATGGTCTAAAATAGGTATTAGCATGGATTGGTTGTCAAGAACATCTTTTCATAAACTTTAGTCAAAGTAGAGTCTTAATGATTATATTGTGGGATTTATGCCTAGCACCAAGTGGATATTGAAATGAGATAGAGGTTCCCACCTAGTTGAGTTTGGTATTTCATGGAAGTTCCCACCTATTCGAGTTTGGGCTTTCATGGAGTTTCCAACCTATTTATTTTAGGCTTCCCACATGGGATCTCTCACCTAGAAGAGTATGAATTTCCTCAAGTATGTCTCATGAGATGGAAGCCTCACCTAGTGGAGTTTGGGTTTCTAGTAGCAATCTCTGTATCCCTTAACTACATGCCCCGTAGGAAAGTTAGCTGGTGGATCCGACTAAGAAAAAAAACGGTCCTACCTTAGGCAACTGGGCCACCCATTTATGGTGTGGGTAACTGTCACGACCCGGGAGCACCCCCTAGTCGTAACCGGCGTACTCGACCTCGAAGAGGTCTAATACAAGCCTCTTAGCATTCATTCATCGCATAGACACTAAAACCATAAGGAATTTAAAACTTTCTTTACCAAGAAAAACATTG
>JAJOOS010020142.1:0-50334 GCA_029582725.1 Solanum chiquidenum | reverse complement strand
ACCTTATCTTTTCTCGATGCAAACTAGTATTATTTTCTCTCATCTCAGTTTTAAATTTAATTGTGATTTGTGACAAAGATAACTAATTAATGTCATTTATATAATCTTTTACATGAGTTTTAAGAAGGAATTCAAATAATTTAGTCTTAAACAACAGTCATAAATATAGAAATTTGTGTTGCATTTCTATTCTTGCTACAATTTTCACTTTATGAACACCATGTACATATAAACATATGAACATTTTTTGATTGGTTAAACAAATTCAAATCTTTAAGAATAAAAAATCGATAATAAGTATCTTATTGATTTGGTTATCTATTTAGTATATTCATAAATAAAAAATCAATAAATCAAATCGATAATATGTAAAATCGAACCGACTGATATGCACTCCTATTAGAAATATATGTGAGTCACTTTTATAACGAGTGTTGACCAATTTTAAATCACAAAGGTAAAGAGTATATCACATTCAATATATTTGGAATCTTTGGCCAAACACCTACTTAGATGAAGGAGTAACTTTCATTGATTTTCTTTTTTCTTTTTAACAATTGATTAGTAAATACTTTCTTCCTGTTTTTATTCTTTGACAATTTATATATTATTTATATCGCGATTTTATAATTTCTTTCGAACAAATTACAGTTTATAGGTAATAATTTATTTTTTATCATTAAGATTCAATAATATATGAGGAATTATTAGACTCAAGCTAATATTGTTGAGATAAATATTTTTTCAAAGATTATAGTAGTAATTTATATCTACACAATCTTAAAATTAGGATAAAATTTAAATAGTGATCTAATGAAGGGATATTACCGTAAATTGCTTTGAGGAAAAAAAGAGAGTAGTATATAAAACCCCTAATTACCCGCAAATAACAATTTTAGGGTTTCGTTGCTGTAGCCGCCGCACATCGGAGCACCGCCGTCAGCCACCATGGGTCGTATGCACAGTCGAGGGTCCGTTCAATCTTTCTTCTCCGTTATTGTATTCAATTTGTTTCATTATTTCACTACACGTTATGCTGACTGATTTTGTATGTTAATTTCTCTGTGTGGTTCACAGTAAGGGTATTTCAGCTTCAGCACTTCCGTATAAGAGGACTCCACCGAGTTGGTTGAAAACATCTGCTCCCGATGTAAGCAATTGCTAGCTTCTGAAATCCTCGATTGAATCTGTTTTAAACTTATTTGCTCAATTGTGTTATCTGGGATGAAATGGGAAATATACTGTCGAGGTTTATAAATCCTTATTATGCATTGTTTAATTCTATGGATAAGTAGTATTTGTGAAATGTGCATTTTTTGTTAGTGGTGAACATGGTTCATGTCTCAGCACTTCACGTTTGATCTTCTCTTTGTTTTCAGTATAAAAAATCTTCTCTTTGTTTTAACTTTTCTCATTTTTTATCGTTCCTCGTTAGTTTCAGAAATACACCAGCTTAATTTTCTACTATGTCTGAGTCAAGTGTCTTGTCTACACTGTTTTTCTTTCATTCTGTAAGTATTGTGAAATAGTATGTATATATCACTAAGTGGTTGCAATAGAATATGTGTACTGTTTCATGTCCAGTTCTTAAGGTTTCGACTTTTTTTAAGGACCTAGAAATCAGTCTGCAGCCTTGGAAAATTTCCATTTGAAGTGCCGCTGCTAATTCCAGTTATCTGACTTTATTGAATAGCTGAAAGCTTGGCATCAAAGATCTACCTTGAGGGTGTTCACCTCCATTTATCTTATATACTTGCCCATTTCAACTTTGATTACCTTTCTTCTCGTTTACTGCCCACTACCAAAAAACTCCACCTGCTAGCTTATCCAATCACTAAATTAAATATTTTAATATCAAGGGAAATGAAGGTATAAGAGGTTTCTTGCAAATTGTGTATATTCTGTAGCATGAGTGCCTAATTATGCAAAATCAAGTTCGGTTTTTTCCCTTTGCCTCTTTGAGCTATATTCCCGACAAATAATGGATGTATAGGCTGGTGCTGCTTCTACCCTGCGTGTGTATATAAGAACAGAAAAAGTCTGTATTGGTAAATTAGGTGAAAATTTTCTCCTATCCTGTTTGAGCATTTTGATTCAATCCTTGTGACTTGTGATAGAACTTGTTGGAGTTCGTCTTATCGAGAAACAGAGAAGTATCAAGCTAATACCAATAAATAATATGATAACTATTAATTGCACAACTGACTGATCATTTCTTGACATTGAGTTCCACTTTCTTTTTGTTATTCTAAAAGAATAATAGATGCACTTACTTTAACAATAAAAAAATGCACTTTCTTGTGTTTCAGGTTGAGGATAATATATGCAAGTTTGCCAAGAAGGGTTTGACACCTTCTCAAATTGGTGTTATACTTCGTGATTCTCATGGGATTGCTCAGGTGAAGAGTGTAACTGGTAGCAAGATTCTCAGAATTTTGAAGGCTCATGGTACTCATTTGGCATTTTGAGTGATTAGTTGATACTCATAATACTTATCTAACGGAAGTGATTGACTAACCTATTGTTTTCTTTATGCTAGGACTTGCTCCTGAGATTCCTGAGGATCTCTATCACCTTATCAAGAAGGCCGTTGCAATCCGGAAGCATCTTGAGAGAAACAGGAAAGACAAAGACTCCAAGTTTAGGTTGATTCTTGTTGAGAGCAGGATTCACCGACTTGCTCGTTACTATAAGAAAACCAAGAAGCTTCCCCCAGTCTGGAAGTAGTAAGTGCAGTCTCATATACATGCTTTAGTTTTGTGCTTCTGAGTCACCATACTAGACCAGTCTAAACTTGTTTTATGCATCATAACGTGTTCAATGCATGTCAATGTGGAATATGCTTGGTTGTTTCTGAATTTAGTTTTGGATTACTTTCTAGCTGGTGACTGTTGTTTTATGAAAAAATTGAATACTCTTGCTCCCCTGGTGAATTCTTAGTTCACACAAGCTGCTGTATCCATTGCATTTCAGCTTTTACATGCTTAAATCATCATAATATAGTTCCTGTGAGTTTGGTTCCTGCCAGATTGTGCATCTGTTATATTTTGAGTTCTGTGTCTGATAAAATAAGCCTGCGGAGTTCTCCATTTCTGTACTCCATGCTACATTTAATTTAATTGGAAGGGTCTGAAAAAAATAGAAGGGCAGGCCCATTATCTACTGAGTTTTGAATTTTAGGCCACTAGCTCTTGGGGATTTCTCGGTTTTCCGCATTTTTGATATTTCTTGCTTGCCATCCACATCAATGTGCTGTTTCTGACTTTTTAAGGTTTATGTGGTTCATCGTATAGGTTTAGTAAAACTGAAAGAATCATAGTCTTCATGTTTAGTAAGACAAACCTTGTTATAATTGACCCTCCAGATCTGCCTCTGCACTTTCTCATTACTGAGCAGTTTTTGCGTTTGCAATGAATTCTCTGCTGCGTTTTGATGGCATTATTTGCACAAAGCTTTAAACGATTTCAAATTGCAGTTATAAAAACGAGTCTTGCTCTGCCCTTACAAAAGAAAAGGGACAATCTCAATCTTTATAGCAATATGAAATTACCTTTGTCTCCTACACAAAGCAAACATATAGCCAGAGTTTACTTTCATCACTCTAGTCGCTCCAATTGATTTATGTGAAGTCAGTTTCAATGATTCATTGGTGCCTTGGATGATATAAGATCAACTAGCAGCTTGCTCTCCCCCCTTTTCCCTTCCTTTTTTGGGGATATGCGTTACTAATGTCTTCTTCTTTTGTTCTTTGCAGTGAATCTACCACTGCCAGTACTCTTGTGGCATAGAGAAGACTGCTTTTGCGGTCAAATTTTGCCTCCAAAGTTCAATATTAAGTCGGAACTGCCAGGATATGTTTAAATGAGAAAAAAAACTGTTAAGATATTGGTGATGATTTAGTTCTTTTTTGAGTTGCTATTTGATTCCCTTTTCTTTCTTTAGATGTTGTGATATATTCAAATCTTGGCTGCTTATGTCTAATAGTTGATCTTACCAAAGCTTTAAAATTGTTACGAATATGTCTGCCGTGTTAGTTAAGCTTTGAATGTTGCAACTCTTGTTTGTATTTTACTTTTTATTGGTGCTGGCAAACAGTGTTAATTTTTTTTGCAGAAAACAATACTTTCATTGTAAGAAAAGATAACTGCCATAATAAGCTATGTAGACCAGCTACTAATGCCAATTATATAACCAAAGAATGTGGATAGTAAAGCAATGTAGATACTAAGCTACTCCAGGAAGGGCTGGCTAAGCTTGTGTTGGATTTGCTAGGTCATATCATGGTTTTGAATCAGTGCTTGGACATGCAATTTGAGACTTGTGATTTTAAATCACAGATACTCCAAACAAAAAACATGGTTTAGGGATTTCAATTTTTTTCAAAAAAATAAAGGATATTAATAAAAGGAACATGAAAATGTATAAAATTTCAATGCAGAGTCTTCAGATATTCTAATATCTTGTTTATGAATTATGATTTGCTTATTTGATAATATTGTATGTATATATGAATTGGGAAAATTTGAATAGTTTTCATTATTTACGGGATTTTCATATTTATGAGAAAAATACAACTTAAGAAAATTCAAATTGCTTATTCAAACAAAACTCCAACTTCAAATTTATTTGATTCCATATCACATGTCTAAACGGACCCTAAGATGAGGAATTGTAACTATATAAATCCAACTTTCAGGTGTTTCATATGGCAAAGAGATGACACATGGTTTAATTACACCAAGTTGACAGCACTGCAAGCAATTTGTCACAACTGCTATCAGCTATAGCATTTGGCAGCACTTTGCCCAAAATCTTTAGCTAATGCCTAATATCAATTGGCAACCAACCATCCATGTGTTAAATAATTTCACTCTTAACTCAAAAGTGCAAGAATTTTGTCATATCTGCGATCAGCTAGTAACTGGCACTTGGCAGCACTTTTCCCAAATTTTTTAGCTAATGGCTGATAGCAACCATCCATGTATCAATAAATTCACTCAAACTCAAAAGTGCAAGAACTTTGTCATATCTGCTATCAGCTAGCAAATTGGCACCACTTTGTCCAAAACATAGCAACCATCCATGTACTACTAATAACTTACTCAAACTCAAAAGTTCCCATGACACAAAATCCAAACTGTCAAATGTCTTAAAGATATCTACAAAGAAAATGAAATCTAAGGAAAACTAGCAAACACACAGCGATATACACACTAGTAAGACAAATTCCTTCATTATTTTTGTGTTCAACAGCGTCAGATATCTTTCAAGAATATGCAAGTGTTTATAGAATCAAGCACGAAAAGTTATTTAGAAATGCACTAAATCCAGCAAGAATATTGGCTTTATTTGAATATTTCTCCAACATTTTCCAAGATCATTCCCAGCAAGCATGCAACCTTTCACATATTACAAATCTTAATGCACTTGTTTCAGAGGCAAAAGTATAATATCTAGATACAGTTCAAGTTTAACATCTCCAACAAATCATATTTGAACAGCCATGGACAAAGCAGTAACTACAATGAGAGAAACCCATGATTCAGAAGTCATTATCCACACCCTGCTGCTACTTTCTCCCTTTTCCAGACATCACTGTGTTCAGAAGGGAAGAGGAGAAAAACAAAGGTTCTTGGAAGGTGCGAAAGTTTGTATGATCCAGCAACATGCTTATGTATGAAAGTAACGTTAACAAGATGGTGAAGGCTAAACTCCAGAAAGACGAGATTTTATCAAAAGACACAACATTTTTATGGGTTATCACATGTGTCTAAAATTTTACATCTCATGTGAGGATTGTAACAAGTAAAAGAAGTACTAATACAAATGCTAGCTTTCTGATATTAAACTTGAAAGGCAGTGATGATGAAAAGCAAACTGTCTCCATGATTCCTCTATCTAACTACTTTGCCGGTTGAACAGTAGGGTTAAGGGTGCTGCAATAATAAAATAAAAATGGTAAACAGAGAACCTAGAGTTGCAGGACCGAGGCTTTAACCTTTTCTAACGTATTAGCAACCTGAAGATATTACTAATCACTTCTCTCTTGTGGTACTAGAAGTAAATATTTGCTTACTTTGTGCATCTTGAGATTAGTATGCTCTATAGTCCCGCATCTTTTGCCATATACCACATTGCAGCTTCAAAGGATTCCTTATACCCACACCCCACTTTTTTTTCTTCTCCACAAAACAAAAGTTCCAAAAACTAGAGAAAGGAAAGAATTGCATCAATCTATTACCGTGACCCTAATTTTTTCTATGAGTATTATTACAATGACCCTAAATAATCAACTTTTAATGGTACAACATGAGATGCAATTTCAAAAATTAGAAGGATCTAACTTCAGCAACTATGTATGAGGAATGATCACAGAGAAGAAATATCAGAAAGTTGTGGCAACATAAAAACGCACAACAGGACTAACCAAAATCATCAACCTAGAGCACAATATAATCTTGATTAACAAGAAAATATTCAATTTAAAAACATATACAGAGTGAACCAAATATAGAACTATCTTGCTACGTTTATTAGAATCTGATAAAGATGATACATGATCACTGTCCATCAATCAGCAGCAGCTCTATCTGTCATGAATTCTACAATTATAAAACTACAACAATTACACTTCAAAAGTGGAAAAAGAAAAAAAAAGATGGCTTCAGGTTGCATCTGAAGCATAACAACTTGCCCAGCAAACACCGTCCATCCACCACAAATCCTTCGTTGTGGGATTGGATGTGCCCCTTATATGGTATCATTAAGATATGGAGGGAAAAAAAACACAAGGGGGCAACAAGCTGGAGATACATGAAAATAATCATAAGAATCAAAGTGAAAAGAATTAATTATCCTACCACTCGATTGAATCGAAATGTATCACTGCACACTTTTCTTTCCATTACCATAGTAGCTTAGGTACCATCGAACAAATTTCTTCAATCCTGTCTGTAGATCTGTGGTAGGCTTATATCCAAACTCCTTCTGGGCCAAACTTATATTTGCATGAGTAAACTGCACATCTCCATTCCTTGGCAACTTCATAATCAATCTCTTAGCCTTTACCTTTAACAACTTCTCCAAAATGCTGACAAGATCAGATACCGGGACAGGTGACGTGTTGCCCAAATTGAACACCCTCAATTGAGCAGGACCTTTCTTCTTCCCACCACTTCCGGTGCTCTTCTTAGCCGTGTCCAATGCCCCTAAACAACCCTTCACTATGTCATCAATGTAGGTAAAATCCCTCGCGACTGTGCCATGATTAGCTGCCTCAAAGATTGGAATTGACTTTCCCTTCAAAATATCCCTTGTGAAAAAGAAGTAAGCCATATCTGGCCGCCCCCACGGTCCATAAACAGTGAAAAACCTCAATCCAGTTATCGAAAGCCCATATATATGATTATAGGTATGAGCAATCTCCTCACCAGCCTTCTTAGTAGCAGCATATAAACTAGCAGGTTGGTCTGTCCTATCCCTCTCTGAAAAGGGTACCTTAGTATTCAATCCATATACAGAACTAGACGACGCCCACACAATAGAAGGTTGAGGATTAACACTTTTGCAAACCTCAAGCATATTAACAAGTCCAGCAATGTTACTATGCACATATGAGCTAGGATTTTCCATAGCATATCGCACACCGGCTTGTGCAGCTAAATGCATAACATGAGTAAATGCAACAATTTCAAAAAGTTTCTTCAAGAGGGTGGCATCATTGATGTCAGCCTCAACAATGTACACCCCAGAGCGCTCTAATAGCTCTTGCCTCGCTCTTTTGAGCGAGGGATCATAATAATCATTGAAATTATCCAACCCCAACACGCCATCTCCGCGGCGTTTTAAAGCAGCTGATACATGTGTTCCTACAAAACCAGCTGCCCCAGTTACCAACACACAAATACCATTACTTGACCTTGGTTTTGCTGAAGCCTTAATCTTTTTCTCCCAAGCTGGGCCACCATAAGAGCTTGTTCTAAGAGATCTCCTGAAGAGATCTGAAGAAACATGAGAGGAAGATGATGGTGATCTGTAAAAGAATACAAAGATTAACCCCACAAAAACAAGTGACCAAAAAATGATCTTGGCTAAAGAAAATTGTAGCCTAAGCCTATTATAAGGTGATTTTTCAATCTTGAATTTTCCTGGGGTTGATGGAGTATTATCAATGTGCTTCATCTGGGACATTATTCTAACCAAATCTTGAAAATTTAAACAATACCCAAATCAAGAATCTCTTCAAATCTTTTTCCTCTGATTTTTCTTGATTAAAAACAAAACTCAGGGTTAGGGTTTGAGAATTTTTCCTTTTTTTCTCTATACTTTTGCCCCCAATGAAAGAAAGATTGATTCTTGATAATGTAAATGGGGATAAGGAAAACAAGAAAAAGGGGTATGGGGAATTTTAGCACTTTATCTATAAGAATAAGAATCTTCTTGATTTCTTGAAAGGATTGGTTATTGTTCAAGATTACTTTGTGGGGTTTCTTGAAATGAAGTAAAGATTGGATTTTTATCAAGAAAATGGATGATTAGAGAAAGAGATTAAGAAGGGGGTGGACTAATTAAGGAGGGAGAAGAATGAGGTTTGAAGAATTTAAAAATGGAATAATGAAAGATTTGGAGTGGACTATTAGATGGGTAGGGGAAATCAAGATTCAAGAACAAAGTCAAACAAAAAATGTAAAATTAATGAAAATGGATTAGTTTAAACTTTGATTAGAGATGTTTGTAAATGAAAGATTAATTTTATTTTTTTTACCATTATTGAGGTTCTTGGAGGAGAAAGAGTTGGGGGAGATGGGAGGAGGGAGATTATTGTATTTGTTTGGTGGAGGATTAAAAAAAAAATGAAACCTTAAATGTGAGGCATTTAAATATGTATGGAGTTTCTTGATTTTGAAAAAAAAAAGGATTAATTTTGAGGCCTTTAATTTACCTAAATTGTTTACTTATTTTGGAAAATTAAAGGATTAATTTTGAGGTCTTCATTTACATAGAGATTTGGTTGCTTTAAATATGAGGAGAGTTTCTTGAATTTTGGGAAAATGGATTAATTTAGAGGTGTTTATTTAGATAAAAGAAAAATTGTTTTACTTTAAATATGTGAGGGAGTTTATTTTGAGAAAAGGGGGATTAAGGTTTTTAGTAAAGTAAGGATGGTTTGTTGGAGATGAAGTGGACGAAATTTAGGGGCTAATTATGAGGGGCTCCTAATTAACACCTTATTGGTTGGTGAGAAAGATTTATAGGGATTTGATAAGTTTGAATATCTACATTCCTCACTAATTTCAATTTTTTCATATTCTCTCCATCCACTTTTACTAAAATATTTATTTTATTTAGTTAGTTAGTTTATATAATAATTAAAGATTGTATAATAAGATTATTGTTTACTTGAGGTGTGTTATGTCAAATACGACGATAAAAAGATCATTTCAATTATTCGTAGTTCATGAATTTATTGAAAAAATTATATAAATCAATTCAATACAATTAGATTCGATGATTTTTTCATATTCTTTTGACATCCCTACTTTTCAATGTATTATGAATATAAAACTTCCATTTTGCTTTGTCTTTTAGTACGTATCTTTCTTGAATTAAAAGGAGATGAAAAGTAGCTTGATTACCATTAGAAAGGAAGATCATAGATAAATTCTTATACTTATATTTATGGAAAATCTCAAATGCTAGAATATTACTATATAGTATAAACTTCTTGCAAATATATAGCTTTAAAAATGCTTTCTTTTTCTCATAATTCCATTTCTATACAAGATTATGTCTTGTAAAGTTCAAATAAATCAAACAAGTACAAATCATGATATTCACTTATTCTTTATCTAACTCAAAATCATTTGTATTCTAATATTGCACGAAGGGTAGAGAAATATAAGTGCCTTAATGGAAAAATATTCCAAAATTTGTGCTCCAAATATGTTACACTATGGTTTTAGTTTCCTCTTTCTATTTATGAGATTAGATAAGAAATGTTTTACTCTTTACTTTGTACGTTGAATCATAGCTATAAGCTTTTAAGGGAAAAGATACATAAATATCTACCTCATAATTATATGAAATAGTTCAAATTTATCTTCGCTAATAATTTTATACAATTTAAGACTGTATTGTCTTGGTACTTGTTTAAGACCATAGTGATATTCATTGTGAGGTTGATGATGTGGATATTTTTGAAGGCTACAATGTATATGGTAATCCACGATAGGATACAATATGAATGATATCATGAGATTGGAGGACTTAAAGAAAGTATATGGAAGAAAGACTTCTAGAACATTAATATACTCAAATAAGTATTTTTATAATTGGGTCTCTGGAAACGTGCGTTATACGTTTGTTCCCTATTTCTATATAAAATTTGTATAGTGGGTGAAAGAGTTATAATGCTTTTTTTTTAAACAGAAACAACTCATCGACAATAAATTAACTAAAATACATCCTCAAAAAGCAGTTAAAAAACATGAAAATACTCAACCAAGGAGAATTCTTGCTGCCTTTGTATGACCTTACGAATGAATAGAAGTTTCCTACGCAACTTTAAAATGGAGAAACAAGATAAAGCATACAAAAGGAGATGAAGGTTACTCCCTCCGTCCATCTTTACTTGTTTATATTTAACCTGACACATAATGAATAAAGTGACAATTTTACTATATCAATATTAATTACTCCTATTAAGTCATCTCACTCATTGGAATATAAATTTGAAATATCTAGTATGTAATAATAAGCAGGGACAAAGCTACTGTATTACACGGGATTCAGACAAACCTAGTAGATTTTGCGTAAACCTTATATTCATACTAAAATATCAAATACAACGGTGTATAATCGTTGTCTGTGAACCCACAAGCAAAGAAAGGTAGATGGCTCGGTGATCTCCGTTTGTCCAAGCATTATTTTTTTTACTTAATTAATATGTTGTAACAAAAAAAGGTTCTACTCTATTCACTACTTAAGAACCCACAAACATTAAATTTTGGCTTAGCCTCTGAATAATAAGAATGAAATAGGTATAAAATAACAAATTATCTCTTGAAATTTTAAATTGAACAAATAAAAATAGACAGAGGTTAGATATATCTCAACATGCCTTTGTTCTCTATTTAGGCAAGAAACTTGAAGTTTGTGGTGTTGAGTTAATACTAAGTTTGGTTTGAATATGAGTTATGATAGGATACGTTGTCCTGAGATTATTTCTTATTGAGTGTTTGGTTTGTTGTATTCAAAATAATATATATTAATAAATTTTAAGAACAAGTTGTTTGTTTACAAAATTACCCTCCACTTTATTTAAACTTTTTAAATTTTTCTTTGCGAGTTTTAGTTATTCATTTTTTAAAATAAAACTTTTATTTTATTTAACTTAAATATTTTTGTTTATGTATCCCCGTGATAAGTACCATGTGTATTTAAAAATATAATTTTTTTCTTATTTAGCTTAAAAATAGAACTTCCCTCTTAAGTTTGTTAAAGAGAAGAAAATTTATGAGAAATCAAAATAAAATAAACATAAGAATTAGTCAAATAAATTCATAAATAAAAATTATATTTATATAGTGTAATTTTTTAATAGAAAAATATGTATAATTATCATAAAAATAAGGAGTAGTAAATATTATTATATATGATATTGAAAAAATGTAAATATACATAAATGTGAAAAATGGTGTATAAAAAGGATTTAAAAGGACATATTTGTCATTTACCTATTTTATCTCGAGATAAGTTATCCCGGGATTACTATACCACCCATGGGGAGGGATAACTTATCCCGATACTAATTATTAATCCCGGAATAAGTTATCCCGGACTTGCCAACCAAACAACAAATTAAGTGATACAATAATTTAATCCCGGAACTATTTATACTTATCCTTTACACCAAACGAGCCCTAAAGCCCTTAAAGGAGACAGAGTCATGTGAGAGTCACATTTTAGTTTTAGGTATTAAAGGAGAAACAAACTTGTAAGCAAGGCAAAAGATCCTACTTTTTAAGCAATGAACAAGAAACTACAAATACGAACGGACGATAAGACAACACACTATTACCTACTAACCTTCTATACTCCGTGTACTCCATACCCTTCAAAAAAATGTCAAAATTTTTAATTGAGGCCATAACTACTATCAGAATAACAAAATAAACCAGTGGCTTAACCAGATCATTCACAAGGAACTAGTACTCCTTACATTTGCTCATACAAGGAAAATTGTTAACTCTGTTATAGTATACATTCCTTTAAAAACAAAAAACAACAAAAAAACAGCTCAACTTCAACAAATACACTTAACATCATCACATGGCAAATAATTAAACAAGTTAAAGTCATTGTGTTCAGATGCCAGCTATAGCCTGTCTTGTTGTACAAGAACTAAATTCTTTCACATGATTTTACTTACACTCTACAACATATTGAAGTGGCTTCAATGCTTGGAGTACTGCTGAAGGACATCAAAGTAGTTTGGGAAGGTTTTCCGCGTACAACCAGGGTCATTGATGGTGACCGGAACATTTGCACAAGCAGCAAGAGAAAAGGCCATGGCCATCCTGTGATCGTCATATGTATCAATTTCGGTCACATTTAATTTCTCCGGTGGGGTGATTATGCAGTAGTCAGGTCCTTCTTCAACAGTTGCTCCCAACTGCAATTTTCATGCGAAAAGGTAAGAGTAGGGAAACAAGAACGAAAATGGAAGGAACTATGAGGATGATTTCTACAAGTTTACCTTCCTAAGTTCTGTGCATATGGCGATCATGCGCTCAGTTTCCTTGACTCTCCAACTAGCAACTGATAAGAGAGAAGAGAGCACAATAAAGAAAGATGGAAGAACAGGAAAAAGAGAAAGGAAACGCCCTGAGAACATTATGGTCTGCTCAAATAAAAATGCTGCTTAAGGTTAAGATTTAAGCCATTGCTTTATGAACTTAGCCAGCAAATCTATAATATAGATCTTTATCCACGTAAGCTCTTCATAGATGTGAACAATTGAACTTGTTTTAGGATCATGTACATGTTAACAAAAGAATAATGTACATACCTATTTGCAATATAAAGACAATCAGACTTCAGCGACATATATATGTCAAGCCTTATTTAAAGCTTGCTGAACACGTAAACTACACACTTGGAGAGAAAACATCAGAAACTTCTCCATTTTGTGGAGGTTTCTTAAATTTCACTATCACAGGAAAAACACAATTTCTAGAGTCCAGATCTATACCTTGATGCATGTGCAATCAAATCTCATGCATACGTAACAGGTCACCAACTAATTTATATTGAACTTACGTCTGAGGTTTCCATATTAAGTTATTAACATGTTGTTTTTTTGGTGTAAAGAAGATGGTATAGAAGAAGTAGAACAGTTGGTAGATTTCCTAGGATCTATGTAATTATGGATTTAGCTTGTAACTTTTTGGAGGTAGCCAGCATACCCTTAATGCTGAAGAATACAACTTTAACTTTATCAAAAAAAAAGAAGAGGGTGAGCCCATCCTAATTTGATTGACTAATTACAAAAAACATACCAAAGATGGATGAGTTCACTTCTTTCTTCTTGCAATACCTAACCCAGCCTCAGAAGATACATATTTCTAAAACCACTTTGCTATAAACTAGTTATGTTTTATTTCCAGTGTACTCTTTTCTATAACCGAGAAACTCCCAAGGCACGGCCTGAAACTTGGTGGATATTTCCAGCTTATATTTTGTACTTAATTATGCAAGAAAATTATAGAGAGACTTTGGATATAGTAGTGCATCTGATCCCACTCAGCTAATTAAATATGAATAAATAAAAAGAAAACTTCAAATTCGATCTGATTGTCAGAAAGCAAAGCTAGCCATACCGTCTCTTATAGCAGTGGGACCATCAGCAAAAAGTGCAACTACAGCAAGTGTCATGGCGACATCAGGCATTTTATTCATGTTCACATCAATGGCACGCAAATGCTTCCTTCCAGAAGAATTCCTTGGAGGTCCTTTGACTGTGACGCTATTCTCTGTCCACGTAACTTCTGCTCCCATTTTCTCAAGAACCTCAGCAAATTTGACATCCCCCTTCATGAAGGCAAACATAAAGACACAAATAAGATATTTTAGCTATAACATTGAAAGTCATCTCAATGCGGTCCTCGACTTGTGTGCTCCTGTAAAGTGTAAAGAATGTATCATACACATAATATTCATTAAGGACTAACAAAACCCAAACTGTTGATGTACAAGATGTGAGTATACATAAGGATGGTACCACAAAGTCAACACGGAAAGATCAAAGAGAAGTTCAGCATGCCAACCCCCTCCCCTGGCTCAAAATGGCCTGAGAAATACCTGTAAACTGCTGGTCCCACAACCTTCAACAGTGATGGTTCCACCTGTGACAGCTGCACCAGCCAAGAAGTAACTAGCACTTGAAGCATCACCTTCCACATAAGCTTTTCCAGGAGACCTAATATTTCATCAATCTTTACATCAGCTGTTTTTGGTGATAAACTTTACAAGCCATTAGAATGACCAAAAACAGACTTACTTGTATTTCTGACCTCCTCGGACAAAGAACCTGTCCCAGCTACTATTGTGTTCCACAGATATACCAAATCGCTCCATCAACTTCAATGTCATTTCGACATAAGGTACAGAAATTAGTTTGTCAATGATTTCAATCTCCACATTTCCTAAAGCCAGTGGAGCAGCCATAAGCAGCGCAGTCAAGTATTGGCTGCTAATGGATCCAGACAGCTTCACCTAAAAGATAGTCAAGAAAGAATAGCTAAAGCACAAATTTCTGCATTATAATGGTATTCTATTCTATGGAAACAAAAAAGAAAGAAGCTGACTAGTAAGTATTAAACCACAGATAACATAAGAATCAGGATTCATCAGATACAACAACAACAACGACATACCCAATGTGATCCCACAAGTGGGGTGTACACAGACCTTACCCCTACTTTTATGGGGTAGAGAGGTGGTTTCCAATAGAGGATTCATCGGTACATTCACAAAAGAAAGAAAAATTAAAATCTTCTTAAAAGAAGCTAACTAATGAACCAAGGGAAACATCAGAATCAGGATTTATGGACATGTTCGAAGCAAAATTAATAGTTCTTCTCTTTTGTAGCTGCAGCAAGTCCCTAAGGAAAAGCTAAATAGGAGAAACCAGAAACTTTGGCAGAACAAGTAACTCCAACAAGTGGTAAAATTTTCCCTTTGTTTTAGGACTTCTTAAGAGGACTGAAACCTAAAGATGTGATGCAGGGCATGGCAGGCAAAAGAGACCGTTCCAGAACACTGTAATAGCAATATACTATTCATTAAGTAATATTGCTGGTCCTGCCCATAGTAGTCCTTGAGGAATATGGTTTTTGCTTAGCTTCTTCCTTGTTTTAGGCAAGTTTTATTATTTGAATCATCATTGGTTTAGGATGTGTTTGACACTCTGTCCAATTTAGGTGTTTTTCTTTTGTTATACCATGACATTTATTGAAAAAGTTGAAATTTCACTATTTTATATTAAAGTTGTATATAGTGGAGATAAAGGTGACTTTCAAAGTATTTAAACCCTTTTTAATATAAAGATGTGTCTGTATAGTACCTTTTTATAGATTAGAGTAATACTTGAAATAATTAAGAAGAGCGACGGAAATAAGTTCCTC
This sequence comes from Solanum chiquidenum, assembly GCA_029582725.1. Classification (NCBI taxonomy): domain Eukaryota; kingdom Viridiplantae; phylum Streptophyta; class Magnoliopsida; order Solanales; family Solanaceae; genus Solanum; species Solanum chiquidenum. The sequence goes on along the minus strand of JAJOOS010020142.1, from coordinate 34,648 downwards.
TACAAAGAAAGTGGACAAAATATTCCGACAACTATAAATAAGATAAGGACAACAGCTATTTAGAAATGTGAGAGAATTATGTTTTGTCCTCAAAAAAAGCTCTTGATTCACGAGAACAGTGGATCTTATAAAAAAAGCTAGCTACATTTCTTTGAGCTTCATACAATTTTGTAATCATTCATCTTACTATTGTTAAGGAATTTAGAGTTTGGCTTTTGAGTACAATCATAGAACATAAGATTTCTTTGCTTTAATAACAGACCTTTATTGGTCTTCCTTGGTTTACTCTCATTTATAAGGATTCAACCATGATAAAAAAGCAGGTAAACTGTTGTTTTCCTCAGATGAAGAGACGACACATTTTCTGCAAGACTTAAGTCTCCAGTAGTTGCACCAAAACATACAACAAGGAAAACGAGCTCTGGCCCCTTCTCTCTATTCTCATATGTAGACTCACCTCCAAGCTTATATTCGATTGGATCCTAAGTTGGAAATGATCTCTTTGTCTACAAAGATTTTGAATTTGGAATAGTAAACTATAGGAATAGAATAGTTACTTTAAACCATATAGGAAAAAAGCTATGCCTAATGCACTGGAAATTTACAGTACTCAAATGTATTCTCGAAGTAGGTTAGACTACGCCAATTTCTTCCAGCCTTAGATTACTTTAACTTTATAAGCAAAGTCTTCTGTGCTTCTGCAACCTAGTTAGTTGTTCATATTACAGGTTTAAGACATTATTTATTAAAATTATAAATATGGCAGAATAGAATTTGTAATCCTCACCTTCCCTCCTGGAAGACCTCCCTTGCTGACAATTCGAACAGGAGGACATTTCGTACCAAGGAAACAATCAACCTCTGCACCAAGTTGCTTAAGACCATCAACCAAATCACCAATTGGTCTCTCTCTCATTCGAGGAACTCCATCAAGTACATACCTGTAACAAGAGAATGAACTATTAAAGTTAGTAACATGGTAAAATTGTTTTTAATCAATAAAAATACCCGCCCATAAAGAAGCATTGGAAAAGATGTTAAGACAATGTCTGTACCATTGTATGCATCAAACAAACTTTTCAAGATCTAGTAGACATGTAATTGTTCATGCTCTCAAAACCTCACGTTGCTGACAGTACCTTTCAGGAAATCAGATTTAGTTATCTATGTAGAGAAAATTTTAGTCAGAAATACCACAAATGCAATACCTGAAGAATATCAGAATAGCTTTAACAGCAATCAATCAATTATGCTTCAATACCAAGCTAGTCAGGTCGGCTTATTGAATAATCTCTAATCATTTCGCTCTAGTTAGGCCAATTACATTCTAATAGCTTTGACTTCCACTTAAAAGAGTAAAATGGAATTAAGAAGGGATGCTATTAGACCTTGAATTTCCGCCAGCTACAGCAACTGCTGCTGTTAGTGGCCGCATCGCAGTTCCTGCATTTCCAAGGAAAAGTTGAATCTCTTCCTTGGACTCTTTACCAACAGGGAACAACCCACCACAACCTTCAACAACAGCTCGTTGGTTTCCACTGTCATCTTCTACTTGCAGTCCAAGTGTTTTCAAGGCACCAAGCATGTAATGAATATCATCACTACTTAGCAAATTGTCAACCACAGTTGTTCCCTGAAATTCAAATGCAAGTCACATTTAATGGCCACAAAAGATAGTTGATACATACAGCAAACATAATAAAGTAAAAGATTATTTACATACATTTCAATGTGACAATCATCTTTTGCAGAACTGTAAAAGAATGAGAAGTGTGAACTTTCGCAGCTTCAAGGTGTTCGCAAAGTTGATCATGGTTCAGACCTATTATGCTATAAAAGTCGTTCAAGCCGCCTTCAGCTTCGGAAGATATAATCCTAGTTAGTAATTTGAGCACCTTATAACTCAACTAGGTGTTGCTAAAAACACCACTAACTCTCCTAGAGGGGAAAGAAGAGAAAACTTCAATGTTGAAGAAATCACATGAAGCTAAGTGTTAAATGATAAACAATGACAAACTTCAATCACGAGTATGAAAAGTATTCCTTTCTTTTTTCCCTTTTTCATAATAAGCAGGCAAAACATACTATTTCGACCACATATTGGCTGTATAGGTATAGATTGTTTGCATACACATCCATTCTTGTTCAAATAAACCACTCAATGCCCAAACCCACCCTAATACTATTTCAGTCTGGTGACAAGGATATTTAATAATTTTGAAAGAACCACAAAGGGATGTTGGAGAAAGACTTAACATAAACGCACAACAACAGCTTCTTAGAAACCAAGGTGAACACTGCAACCATAAGAAATATACATGCATTATGCAACACATTGGGGTCGTTTGGATATAAAGAAACCACGTATAGCTCTGAATACATAACCAACAAATACACCATCTACATCTAACATGTTAGAGGAATTATTAATCCCATTATAAAATTCCGCATAAGATAATATAGTGTTTGGTTTGTCCCTTAACCTATGCAACATTTGGTTGGTAGTGTTAAAGTATCCCATTACTTTATGCGGGATAAAAGGTGGAACAAAAATACTTGTATTAGCAATGCAAAGACTAAACTATATAAAGACAAAAAATCTCTTCATTATTCATCACTATATAACAATCCCTCATTATTAATCCTTTGCATAAATAATCCCACCATAACTAACATGTAAACCAAAAAATCACTTATAGGAGCGGCCCAGTGCACTAAGCTCCCACTGTGTGAGGGGGTGTGAGAAAGGACCGAACCACAATCGTTTATTGTAGACAATCTTTCCTGCATTTCTACAAGAGTTTGTTTCCATAAACCACTCAATGCCCAAACCCACCCTAATACATTACCAATTTCGTCAATGTTCACCTTCAAAACCAGCAACCAGTAACACCTTGTTTGGATGGTTGTTACCCATTGTATTGTATTGTTAGTTTAAATACAATGTTTGTTTTGATTATTACTTAAAGTTTATTGTATCGTATCGTTTAAATATATCGTTAGGTAACAACGAAAAGTCCCATTTTACATAACGATCAATTTAGTGTGATCGCGTTGTTACCTTTATATTTTCTTTTCATTTTATCTTTATTTATTATTTAATAATCATATTTAATCCTTTATCATATCTGTAACTTACTTTTCTTGTAGGTTTGTCATTCAAATGATTGATGTGACACATTATGTAACGACGGAGAAGATACAATTTATTCAAACATTGTATTCATTAAAACAATACAACGTAATACAATACAATACGATACATTATGAAATAATACGTAACAACCATCCAAACAAGGTGTAAATGCACTAATAATTGGTTACTTACTTCAGATAGGGCAGCAAGAAGGAGAATACGATTGGATAGGGATTTAGAGCCAGGCAATTTGACAGTGCCTGATATTTCTTTGATGGGTTGCAGCACAATCTCAGAAGGTTTCTGGGTTGTAGCCACTGATGCTGAAATCCTAAAAGAAGAAGAATAAGACCTTGTTGTCAAAACTGAATCTTTATTCAAAACCCACAAAGATTTTGCTGAATTTTTCAGGTTTTTAGATCCAAAAGAAAGTGAAGGGAGAAATGTGGGAACTTGGGGTTTATGAATCTTGGAATTGGGATAAAGGGTTTGTATCCCCTGTGTCATTTTGCTAATCTGTGCCATTTTTTAGGCTCTTTCTGTGTGTCTGTCTTAGGTATTTAGAGCTAAAGTTTGAGTCTTTGCAAAAGATAACAACTTTTTTATTACAGAAATTTGTTTTAACTAGACTGAAAGGTAATGGGGTTTGTATGAGGTCCCTCCCAACAAATCTTTATCTGTAATTTTTTTGCTCTGTTGTCTGTTCTAAAGGGGAATAAGTGGTTGAAGATCAACACTTGGTTCTATTACAATTTACATATTTGTCTTGTTTGTACTTCTATTAAGGGGTGGATTTTCGGTGTTCGGATTGGATATGAAATTTTTGATTTTCGAATTGAAGAAATGATAATTCAAATCAAATTCTAATAAATTTGGGATTGGATTGCTTTTTTATGTTTGGTTTGAATTAATTAGTTTAGACATCTCAAATTTTTAATAGAAAATTATGATTTACAAAAAAATTTACTCACACAAATATTATGATAAATAAGAATTTCAAATTACAATTCTTAAATTTCATGTTTTCTGATAAGATAAAAAGAATTAAACTAGTAAAGATGTTTAGTGGGTTGGTGAGATGTGGATGATTAAAGTAGGTAGAGAAAATCACTAAGATAAGATAATTTAATGTACCAACTTTAGTCATCCAAACATTATTTTAATGTAATGGAACAATTAAAAATGGAGAATATGTTAAAGCTCCAAAACATTATTCTAAAAATAGAGTGGGACCATACTCAACAACCTGGTTGGACAAAAATTGACCTAACAAAGAGCCTATTACTTTCACATAATTTTGATTCAAAAAGTGGAAGGAGACACTGTGGATAGGAAGGCTTAAAGCCAGACTTAACAATCAAGAACAACCAAAAGTTTCAACTACCACATAACTTTGGATGGAGACAAATCACCCATCCTTCAACCCTCTTTGTCTTTGGTAGGGCCACATAACTTTTTAATTAGAAACTCGCTGTCTCGATTAATTTGGATTCATTTAATGTAATAGTGATATACTGGAGCTCGTTTGGACATACAATACAAAATCATGATATGAACTCAGATTAGTATAAAGTTGAAGCTTTAGTTTAGATATGCAATATGAATTTCTCATGTAAAATTCATAAGTTGTAGAAATTATCAAAAAAAATTGAACTCTTATACGAGCGCCAAATGAGCAGAAGTTCATAAACTAAGGATAATATACTACCACATGTTTATATTAAAAATACTAACATTTATTGATCGAACTTTAATTCATATAAAAAATAAAATTGAACCTGATTTGTAGTATACTACTCTTTAATATAATCGAGCTTAAAATTGAACATGATTTGCTTAGAAAAGACTCATGTTAGCTTCACAAATTAGATTTCCATATTTTTCTTCCATGGCTTAGATCCAAAAGCTAATAAAAGAGAAATACAATAATCCAATTCCTCACTAGCATATCAGTGATTAATATAAGAGAAGTTAAAATATCACCTATCGTTTTGTTCCAACCATGTATATGGGATAACTTATCCCATCACTATGATATAAATGGTGGGATAAGTTATCCCAAACATGGCAACCAAACAAAAAACAAATTTTTTATCCCATCACTATTTATTTTTATCCCTCACACCAAACGAAGGATAACTTCTCCCCCAGCCATTTTAAATTAAGCAGAAAAATGTGCAGAAACAATCTAGTTTAATGGACATATGTACTTTCATCAGTACCATTAAGGCAATACTTTGTAATGAATGTTGCCAAAAGATTATTTAGTCCAATTGCTTTGGAACAGATAGCCACAAAGTGATAACTATAGTAAAGACAAAGAAATCCCCTTGTTTATCAGAAGACCTGAGATTCCAATTATAAATTGGACCTCATTATCACTCGACCAAACAAAAATTACAAAACTCAAAGATATGTTTAAGTGTACATGGGTCAGGAGCATCCATAAAAGCCAATTTCTATCCTCATCTTGGGTTCATTCTGGTCGCCCCGCCTGCTCAAACTGAAGAAAATGATGAAGAAATTGTCTTTATTGAAAATATCAGAACTGCCGAGGCCACTTGGTATTGATTTCTACCATTATCTCCAACCTCAGAACCAAAACGAAAAACTTTGATAGACACCAGCAACCAAGGGTAAGCAATAAGAGTCTAAGAAACTTGTTTAGCTGCAGCTATAACAGCCTCTGCTGTGATTCCAAACTCCTTGTATATTTTTCCAGCAGGGGCACTGGCACCGAATCTGTCAATTCCAATGGCCTTCCCCTTGGATCCGACAATCTTCTCCCACCCAAATGTGGTTCCAGCTTCAATGCTAACTCTAGCAGTAACAGCTGCTGGAAGGACACTTTCCTTGTACTCAGCTGATTGCTCATCGAAAAGCTCCCAAGAAACGAAGGAGACAACTCTCACGGCCTTTCCTTCCTTTCTGAGTTCATCAGCAGCCTTGACAGCAATTTCCAGCTCTGAGCCAGTACCAATCAAAATGACATCAGGCTTGTTGCCTGAAGAGTTGTCTGATATAGTGTAGCCACCCTTTGCTGTTCCTTCAATAGAAGTTCCAGCAAGCTGAGGCAACTTTTGCCGAGAAAGAGCGAGGATTGATGGTGTCTTACTCTTGAGGATGGCCACCCTGTAAGCACCAGCTGTTTCATTACCATCTGCTGGACGGAGCATCAGAACATTGGGCATTGCACGGAAACTTGCCAAGTGCTCAATGGGCTGATGTGTAGGTCCATCTTCTCCAAGCCCAATTGAATCGTGAGTCATAACATAGATAACGCGTGATTCAGACAAAGCTGAAATTCTAATGGCTGCTCTCATGTAGTCAGTAAACACAAAGAAAGTAGCACAGTAGGGAATTAAGCCGGGGCTGTGGAGAGCAATTCCATTACAGATAGCTCCCATACCATGTTCACGAACACCAAATCTTATATTACGCTCCTCTGGGGTGCTCTTTTGGAAGTCACCAAACATTTTCATGAGGGTCATGTTTGATGAGGCAAGATCAGCACTACCACCAAGGAAACCAGGAAGAACCTTGGCAAGAGCATTCAAATTTTGTTGGGACAGGTTTCTGGTGGCATCTGCTGGACTTTCAGGTGTGTAGGTCTGAGATTGAGAAAGCAAGCAAATAAATTAATCAGTATAGATTTATTTACATGTTCAAGAACTAGACGAGTATTTAGGAAGAATGATTATATAGAAAAGCATGACCAAGGAATTGTGATGCAAAATAGTTGATTTGACTTGTAGAATGTTGGATACAAATGAAACGAACTCTCGTCTATATTAGGAGGCAAAAATACAAAAAACCACCCAAAAACTAAGAACTCAATATGAAGATAGTGAAAACCAAAAGCAGTTGAAGTCAGCTTTTCAATTGGAGAGAGAATGATAAAAATGACTACTTACAGGAAGAGCTTTCTCCCAGTCAGCAGGTAGTTCACCAGTGATGATGGATTTGAGGTCTGCAGCTTCCTCTGGGTACTTCTTCTCATATTCAGCAAACTTGGTATTCCACCCAGCTTCAAGAGCAGCACCCTCGGGAACATGACGGCTCCAATGGCTGCAAGAAGTAGCAAGTGCACCAATAGCTAGTAAGTTACCAATAATTTTCAAATGAATCTGGAAAACGGGAACGGAATAGTACCTCTTGACTTCTTCAGGCACATGGAAAGGCTCATAAGGCCATCCCAAGTTCTGCCTTGTGGCTTCTACTTCCTTAGCTCCAAGTGCGCTTCCGTGTACACTGTAACTGTTTGACTTGTTGGGCGAGCCAAAACCAATGGTTGTAGTTACCTGAAAGGAGAAAGGTTCAGTAAACCTAATGATAAACGATATGAACTGAATCTATGAAGGAATCTATAGTGACATTACAAATAATGAATTAATCATGCATCCTAACTGAGGAAAACAAAAAATAAAGGAAATGGGTTGCAAAAATGAAATGTAAAGTTATCAATAAGAAACAAGGGCAAAAAATATGCAACAAAGTATATACAATAACTCAACCATAATACTACTTTCCAGGATTACCTCCTAGTACCCAACATAAAGATGCAACGGGTAAAGTACCTTGATCAAAGTGGGTTTGTCTGTGACTGCTTTTGCTTCCTTAATGGCAGCACGAATTTCATCATAACCAGTGTTACCGTTCTTCACCCAGATTACATGCCAACCAAGAGCCTCATAACGGGCAGCAACATCCTCGGTGAAGGCAATTTCTGTGTCACCATCAATTGAGATGTGGTTGTCATCATAGAAAGCAATCAGCTTTCCGAGCCCCCAGTGTCCAGCAAGAGAAGCAGCTTCTTGTGAAATACCCTCCATCTGGCAACCATCACCAAGAATACAATAGCTGCATGACCACCGATGCCATTAGTCAAACAAACAGGCTGCATTAAGTCCTAGAATTGTTTATGGCATTCAATAGAAAAAATAAAAAGGAGAGAGTGAGGAGACTCTCACGTGTAGTGGTCTACAATCTCAGCATCAGGCTTATTGAAACGAGCAGCCAAGTGCTTCTCTGAGAGGGCCAAGCCAACGGCATTGGCAACCCCTTGTCCCAGAGGCCCTAACCGCAAGAAAATAAATATCATAATCAGTTATACAGCTCTCAACGAAATGCTACCTACACATATATACATAATACACCACCAGATAGAAATCTAATTAATGTAAACGGACATATAAAAAGTGCACTAACCAGTAGTGACTTCAACACCAGGTGTCTCAAAGTTCTCGGGGTGTCCAGGGGTTTTGCTTCCCCACTGACGGAAGCTCTTCAAGTCCTCTTCCTAGTCAAAATATAACAGTAAACATAATCAGCACAGTTTAAAAAGCATAATGGCGAAAAATAACTCCAAATGTAATCTAAGTAAATTCTAACTACAAAGACACACTTCAAAAGACATAAGCTCATTAAGCTAAAAGACAGATAAAAATCATCAGTAACTGTCCAAAGTGTACCAAAAATCATGTTTCAGTTTTCAGTGCTCAGTATGGAGGAAATATTTTTCTGAAAATGAAATAGCTATACCAGAAAGATGTGTCTTTGGTATGAAGGAAACTAATTTCCATGGTTTACACACTTAATTTCAAGTGAATCATTGATTGGTTAGTGAAAAATATTTATGGCAAATTAGATAGCGCTTCAATGAATTTTTCTAGTATCAAAGACGCTAACAGTGTATAAGTATTGGTTGTAGCAAGTGATATATAGATCCAATTCAGAACAATAAAAATACAAACCAGAAAATATATAGATCCACTCATGCATACAAAAATTTAAAGGCAAAACAAGAGTTAAAAGACTTAAGGGTTTTTACCCTAACAGCATCATAGCCAGCGAGGTGAAGCAAAGCATACTGAAGCATACATCCATGTCCGGCGGAGAGAACAAAGCGATCACGATTAAACCAATAAGGGTTCTTGGGGTTATACCTCATGATCTCATCGTACAATATATGACCCATAGGAGCACATCCCATAGGTAAACCCGGATGACCCGAATTCGCCTTTTCAACCGCATCAATTGCCAAAAATCTGATCGTATTTACAGATTTCTCAACAAGGGCATTATCAGTTTTCTCTAAAGTCTCTACAGCAGCTGAAGCGCGAATCTCTGAGTGTCTTCCGACTGAGGCGGCGGAGGGAAGAATACGGCGGCGGAATGAGGTAGCAGTGGTGGATTTGAGACCGGAAAAAGTTGGGAGAGAGAGGGAAGAAGGGGAAAGCTGAGAGTTAGTGGAAGAAGAAGAGCCATGGCGAGAAACTGAACGAGAAAGGATAGCTTGAGAGAGAGTGAGAGAAGAAGAAGCCATGGCTTTACAGAGAGAGAAATATGAGAAGATGAGTTGATATAAATTAGGAAAATGAAATGTAGAGTGGCCTTTATATGACTTTTGAGGATTTATTTTTAGGGACTGGCTCCTTGTGGCTCTAAGAGATACTTATGAGTAGGTCAATGTCATGCAACAATACGTAATTAATATATAAATATGTCTTTTAATTTTAATTTATTTAATATATAAAAAAATATTTTTTTATTTGATGTACAATATTTATATTAGAATGGAGTTTGATGATATCTAGATTCATATTGCGAAGGACCCAATTCAGATAAAAGCGCTCTTTATCTTAACATATAATTAGTTGAATAAGTAAACACACATATCATACATGATATAATATAAAATAACTGTCATATAGAACGAGTGTATTTACTTGTTGAAAGGGAAATTTCTTTATTTGCTTTATTTTGGTTTTTTTGGGACCATTTTGTTTTATTTTGGTTCTTTGTTGTTTCAAGTCAATTGACATAATGTTAATCTTCCAAATTTAATGATTCTTTTTTCTTCTGAAACTTGATAGCAGCCACTTAGTGAGAGTGATGAGATGAAAGCAATTTTCTGGAGAAAAAAAACATGACCAAGAATGAAGGAGACATTTAAAAGGAATATATTGTTTATATTCTCTCTATTTCTTTTGAATTAAAGATGTAGAATAGTAGCATATTCTCAAAATTGATTATGGTTATAAAAAAATAAGGAAGAAAAAAACTAAGTAGAGAAACTTGGAGAAATATTAGGTACAAGAACAATAACATATGTAAGTGAAATATCACGAATTTGAAAAGGGTAAAATATACGAAAATTTTGTTAGATATTTGTGGAAATAAAGATATTGTTTTTGATATATGCTCAATTCAAAAGAAATACTATAATCAAAGTAAGTTGATGCCAATAAAATAATAAAATAATCAAAACAAATAAAACAATAAATAATACTCCCTTTGTTTAAGAAAGAATGACATCATTTCTTTTTCAGTTTGTTTCAAAAAGAATGATTTTTTATTTTTTTTGTAACATTTTACTTTCAGCTTTTCGTGTGACATGTTTAAGGCCGCATGATTAAAGGACAATTTTGTACATTTGACATAACTTTAATTTAGGACCACAAGATTCAAAAGTTTTTTTTATTTTCTTAAACTCCGTGTCAAATCAAACTAGGTCATTCTTTGTGAAACGGAGTGAGTACTGAAGAATATAGAATAAAATAATACGAAAATACTAAATAATATTATTAAATTAGGTGGGTGGAATACAAGAATCCAACAACCAAATTAGGTTTGTTAACTTTGACACTTGACACCCTTCATCAACAACATAAGAAGTCCCTAAAAAAGAGTTGGTAGAAGCTATGTTTTGGGTCAAAATAATCATCTCACCTAACCATATAGCAAAATCCAACTGAAGTTTTTTAAACATATTGTTAGTGAAAAAAGAATTACTAAAAAATATTGTGCCTACTAGTTTTTGATGTAGAATTCTATGTCAGGCATAAGATTTTTAATTCCTTTTTTTTTATATTGTTCTAGAGTTGTCAAATTTAGTTTAAAGAGAAAACAAATCCTTCTTTGTAGCATTGAAATCGATATATATATATATTCAATAAAAGATATTTAACTAATCACCCCTTTAATATACACACATTTACTTCTTTGAATGGAGAAAGAAACAAAAGAAGTTAATACCCTTATCTATTAAAAAAAAAAATCACTAATGCGTGAATAATCCATAAATAAAGAAATTAAGAAAGGAACATTTGGAAGAATTAAACACTTTGATAGCTAATTAAAATTATACTGATATTAACAATATAAGGATTACTTATAAGAAATCGATGCATGATTTAATATAAATTCTATCATTTTTATAAAATAATATATAAATCCTCTCATAATTTATATATATATATTAATTATATTGACTTTTAAATTATAAATTAAATATCATATTAATTATATAAATAAATAATTTATTCTTAAGCTCTGAAATATAATTTCACTTACGTGTAATTTAATACATGTATAACTCATCTCCAAATCAATTATCAACGAATCCCTTAAACGTAACTGATACTGATGCTGTGTGGAGTTGTTGGAGGTTTGGGGCTGTCGTTATGGACGCACGCAATAGCAGACTGGTCATTTTTAGCAGTCGGCAATTACAAGGCGCATAGACCACTTGGCACTAAAAATAGCAGCAACCAATACAATTTAACTTGCTCTTCACCTAGTTATTATAACCACTTCTATTTTTTTTAATTATTATTTATCTTGTGCTTTATTTGGTTTTTACTTGACATTTGATATTTATATTAAAGTTCAAATTATGTTGCGTAGGATCATTTATTGAAAACTTGACTTAAAGAAAAATTAAATAGTGATTAACTTACCTAGTTTATTAAGAGGCTTGAAACCTAAAATGTGACGACTAATTAAAAATGGAGGGATAACTTTTAGTTTTGTATGTTCGAATTCAAAGTACTAAGAGGTCGTTTGGTAGAGTGTATTGGAGAAAATAATGCTTGCATTAGCTTGATGTATTATTAGTACCTTGTTTGGTACACTTTTCTAACCTATGCATAACTAATGTTTGTATTAGCAATACACTCTATTGTGTATTGAAGAGTGTATTACTAATACCATCTATTTCTATGCATTAGTAATGCAATGGGTTCTAATGCATGCATTAACATTATTAAAGATACAATTGTCCTCAAAAACTTTTTTTACATCCTTTCCATTATATTTGTTGAGGGTATTTTTGTAAACAAATATTTTTTCTAAAAAACTATGTAATGCATAATACTTTTAGTACACCAAATCAAATATTGCATAAAAAAAAATCTTATCATAACTAATGCAAGCATAACTAATACAAGCGTTACTAATACACTATATTTTACATTATTCTTATACACTCTACCAAACGACCCCTAACAGTATATAACTAGAAAATGAAGTTAAAAGCACATCAAGTCAGGATGGCCGAGTGGTCTAAGGCGCCAGACTCAAGTTCTGGTCTTCGTAAGAGGGCGTGGGTTCAAATCCCACTTCTGACATTTTTATAAAATATTTTTTCTTTAAAAAATAAATAGACTAAAAAGAGAGTAACTACATACACACATCAATCAAAGAAAGAAGCATTTTAATAAAATATTTTTTCTCTTTAAAAAATAAATAGACTAAAAAGAGAGTAACTACATACGCACATCAAAGAAAGAAAGTTAATCGTAGTCATTAAAGATCAAGGTAAAGTGAGTGAGTTAAAACTATATAATGTCTTCTCAGTTACTTAATTGTTACTATCATTTTGGCAAGTCTATTGATTACTTTATCTATATTAGTTGCACTCATTATAATTATTTGGTAAGAAGGATAAGAGATAATTAATATCAAAATTAATTTTAGGAAGAGTTTTTTTTTTTTTTTTAATTTATTCCACTAGACAGTGTCTAGCGGCCTTTTTATTAATAATATAATTAAAAGAAAACCTCAACAGAGATAAGTACAAGCAAGGGGGACTAGACCTTACCTTACCAATTCTAATGAGGTACGAAACCTCTACTAATTAACCCGCATGAAGAAAATAAAAGCTAGAGAGACCTAAGTATTCTATGATCATCATAGAGTTTATAATACACTCTATGATGATATTACAAATGAGGATGCTTAAATAGTACAAAAGTATAATAGTCATGATGAGATTTGAGTAATTAAACTCAAACTTCGTTTTACAAAAGTATGAACTAAAAAAGACAAATTGCCCTTCTAAAGTAACTTGGAGTGTTTTCCTCTTGTCTACCTCTTCAAATCTGTCTAACAATACTTGACAGTTCATCAATTCTTCTTAAATTTATTGAATCTTGTTAAAGTTGTTAACAATGTCATATGATTATACTTTGTCAGACGCATTGGTAGGTGTCTTGGAACAAACTCCTCAGTCATCTTACCATCCCAATTATGTTTTCTTCCATGCTTCTTTTTGTTGTTGCCTAGGAGAAATATATGCATCCCTAGCTGCATTTGCAAAACAATTATTCGACATATCCTATTCTTCACTTTCCTCAAAGGTGTCCTCATCTTGTAGGTTAGCAAATCTATTTGTGGAGAAAGAACTACTACCAACATCTTGTAGTTGTTTGTTTGTGTTAATAGGCATAAGAGAAGTCAACTTTTTAACATTAGAACTCACCAACGCATCAAGAAGCTCTTTGTCACCAACTGAAACTTTTTTAACCTTAGTACCTGTTAAAACCAATTGTCGCCCTATATGTAATGGGGATGAATCATTGGTAATGCCACTATCCTTAGGCACAAAAATTGGTGCTTCGGGGCTCAATTTTCTATGAGTTGTGACATGTTCATCCTCTTCTTCCACCTGATCGGCCCATCGACTCTCACTTGTAACACATTTTTGCCCGCTAGAAGTGATCAAATTATTTGTCAAAGTAACTTGAGAGATTGAAACAATCGGTAGAGCATGAGAGTTAACCATATTCAACTTAGGAGCAACATGAGGCTTAATTTGAGAGGCTCTTGGAGAACCAATTTGAGCTCCAACATCAACTGTTACCCCTGCTTTATCAACTATATTAGACTGTCCAAGTTCTTTTATTTGCGCCACAAAAGTAGCAGTTGTGTTAATGACTACATCTTTAGTCAATAGCTTTCCAGAAGCGACTTACGACGCAACAACAAAAGCCTTTGAATTAGTTGTCTTTTCTTGAAGCCCAATCTTATCATTTGTTGTATCTGTAGGTTCACTCCCTACCCTCGCGATCCTTGTAGCTGTAACACTTTCTTTTTCAGTAGCATTATAATTTAGTTGCTGCCCAACTTCAGTTTGACATGTTTACTGCCCAGAATTTTCAAGTTTCCACGTTGCAATCAAATTTCGATCAAGCACCTGACCTGCATTCGAACCAACTTGATCTTCACATGAAATTACACATGTATAGCCTTCTTGATATCCTTGGCCCTTATCTGAAGTTTTTGTAGCATCAGCCAAACTTTTTCCAAGAGATGTTTAACAACTGAACCTCTGGTCCAGGCACCAAAAGGCCCTCCCAAACCTTTGTTCCAGGCACCAAAAGTTCTTTTTGCACTGACCTTTGACTAACTAATACTAGCCTTGTATCGCCACTATTTTCAGTAGTTAGGTGCTGCATAGAATTGATATTCGATGTTCCGTTCACATTACTTGCATTATATGTATTATTAGAGATTTTATTTTCAGTTTTTTTTGCATTCAAGAAGTCTCGTGCATCACCCTGCAATTGTTCCAGATTGTTTGTTTTGTCACTTTATTGTCCGATGTCATCTTGATTACCCTCTTCCCTTTTGTTTTTCTGGATCATTAGTCGGTAATCAACATCTTCATGACCTTGGTGCTTACAATAGGTACAATACAAAGGAAGATTATCAAACACAACCTGTTGATAGTGTTCAACGAGCTTACCAGATTGTTCATCCAAAAAATGCATCCTTACTCGTTTCGAATGTTTGTCCATAAGATCAAGAATGACCTTAACTCTAGTTGTGCTAGGTCTTGCCCTATTTTAAGTGGCTTTATCTATGGCTACTGCTTACCAATAGCCGATGCAATGGATAACAAAGGTCTTCGAGCAAAAAGATTTGGCGGCAGATCCGGTAGTGAAACCCACACCAAAGCTTTTGAAGTTTCTTCCTTAGGGTTAAAATTTTGTGTCCATGGAAAGTTACGGAACAGATGTTGTTCCCCCATTAAATTGAAGATAACCAAACTGTTTTGAAAGAACAGAGCAAAAATCTTCATAAAGATCACGACGAATTAAAAGATGTTGTGCTGCAAGCAAGCCAATTAAACAACGTCCTTTGATGACCAACTGTTTTGGAATTAATTTTCTCAGTTCGTGTAAGCTTGGTGCACCATACGAAAGCTTCATAATCACGGCTTGATGAAGTTCCTCTTCAACAGCATACTCATCTAATTCCTTAAAAGTAAATCGGACAATTGGTTCCCCGTGTATTAATTGAATAAGTTTCAAGATTGTTTTGGTCAGTGCCGTAGGATTATAATTCATTAGAGATGCATAGATATTTATAAGGTATGACTCTCCCAAAGCTTGAGACTGGGGAGAGGCAGCGGCAGCCATGAGAGGCTTCTAAGTAGCCATTCACGAGCAGCCGCATGGATTAGGTTTTTCTGGGGTCAGGAAGAGTTTATTCCATGTTTAATTGAGATGAAATTGCAGGATAACTTATTCCAAAATTAGTTATCTCCAGATTAAAGTGTTGTTTTTATCCCGCAATGACAAACCTAGAAATTGAAATAACTAATCCCGAGATAACTTGTTCCCAACCAAATGAGTAAGAGTTGCTCGCAGTTGAAATGAGAAACTTAACGAGTAGAATCATTTGTTAACTTGTATTTAAATAAGATGCTACACAAATAATTTATTTTCTCATACAACAGAGACTCATGGCTAAGCACAGTATTTACAAGATCATGTCACTTCATGTAAAGCTCAGTTTCTCACCCTGGAGAAAGATAGAAAGGAGTTCCATTCATTTATCCTTAAAATTTAAACCAAGAACTTACATCATCTTGACTCGTTTACAGTTTGAAACAGAGCTCCGAATCCCTCTGCCTGTTACGGAATATGCAGCCGCTGCTGATCGAACAGAAGGCGACTTGTCAATGTATGCATACCTTTCGTTACCATTCCAGTATAGAATCACCCGGTTAGTGCAAGCATGTGACCAGCTATCTCCTGTTTAAGCAAGACTTGTTAATAAGCTAATAGGTACAATGCTCAACTAAGTTGCTCGGACTCTCTAAAAATGTTGCCACACCCGTGTTGGATCCGTAAAAAATGCACTACTTTTGAAGGATCAGAAATACACCCGTTCACATTTTTTAAGAGTCCGAGCAACATAGATGCTCAATACAATAAGATCACCAACTTTGCTTTCCCGAACATCAGCAAAAGAGAACAATTTTCTTTGGGAATGTGGTGGGTTCGGGGTCAAAATCAGAAACATAGCAGGTATGTGTTGTACCAAGATATATCATTACAAAAGGAAGCTTTGTAATTACCTAATGCAAGAGTTAATTGATATTGGCCGTCTGTATACTTGGTGGTTACTTGATTCAATAGGATGACCTACACAAATAAATCATATGTTAATAAATTGACATAATAGCAAATATAACTATCAAATTGTGTACAGAAAGATAATCACGTAGGAACAAAGTTATCCTTACTGCCAAAGTATATTTCTTTGCAAGCTTCATCAACTTTAAAGCCATTCCACCCAGTAGTCGGGTTCTAAGGGCCATATCATCAAAATCTTGACGGAAATGGAATGTAATGCTATCAATAATAACAACCTTAACCTATTAAGAATGAAATTTAAGATATTACATAATTTAGTAAGGGAGATGAATAATAAAAAAGAAAGAGTTACTCTACCCACATCTTTATGCTCTGAGATGAACTTTTCCAAGTAATTTACAACAGCAATTTGCTCAGTGTAACTACAAACGCGAAAATAGAATATATTCTCAAGGAAATCCTTTGGCTGCATGTTAACTTGACAAGCTTGTAAATCCCTCTTTAAAAATCCATGATATTCGCGCATATCTTCCAAACAAGCTTCAGCAATTTGTAAAGCACGCTCCACCATGAAGCTTCCTTCTGTATCTACAAAGTGCATATAACGCTAAGTGCTTGGCTGATTTTAGAAAGAGACTACCTATAATTGATGTAAGATGTGAAGAAAAAGACAACTCTATCAGCACGTACCTATATATACTGCCTTGCCTTGGAGACCGCCATAATCCATGGGAATTTGAACGTTCACTGCAAGTTGTATCCTGCATTTTGAAGCGTCTTAACCACTAGAAACAAAAAATGAAGCTATTTCTAATACACAGGAAGTACATATGACAACGATTACCCAAGTTGCGTTTTACCAATTCCTGGCACCCCACCTGAAACAATCAGAAAATAATTTATCTTCACTTGACAAGAACTGCAAACATGTCGTCTTAGAAATGCCAATAAGCAAGAGTGAACACCTTATGATATGTTAGTAATGGGCAAGCATATGTAAAGGTTAAAACACTAACCAATTTCAGTAACCTCTTTGCAACTTATACCCCCACCCAAGATGTCGTCCAACTCTGAACAGGATGTTGTGATACGTCCAAGCGATTTCTCCTCGTTTAGCATTTCCCAGGCACTCTGTGCTCCTATACCCAAGAAACACATAACTAAATATGCTTCCTATTTGCAAAATAACCAAAGCAGAAAAAATGACACTACATGCTACTGTCAACAGGTCGCACTGAAACAAACTTAATCATTGAACAAATGACTTCATAATTGTAAATTACTGTAAGTATTACCTACATGGCTTCTAATGGACGAAACATCAAGTATTCAAAAGGAGAGAGAACAGTAATAATAACATACCATTGACAATAGAGCTAGTTCCATCAGATCTTTCCAATCCCCTCCTTTGTGATGCAACTCTCAAAATCTCGAGTGCCTCATTTTCTGAAATCTTTAGATCTATAACAGATAAAGTAAAAACAATGAAATATTCTACATATGCATAAAAACACTAATTAGGAATAACATTGGTGTCACTCGTTAAACAAAACTTAATCTGTTTTAGTGTCCATCACACTTAATCAAAAAACTATAACTGAAAGAAAATGAAAGTCATGCAAATTTAAGCTTCTCTTTGTTGTAGCTCCAAGCTTATTCTTTTCCTAAAAAATGAGTTCCCCTTACATCCAGCGGCAGAGCTATAATGGTGGCTACGGGTTCAGCAGAATCCAATAACTTTGTCTCAAGCTTTGCATGTGTGTTAAAGGCATAATACATAAACCGACACTCCAACTGTCAAGTAATCCCTCCAACTTTGCATGTGTGATAAAGGCATAATACATAAACCGACACTCAAACTTGGCCTCAACTGTCAAGTAATCCCTCCAACTTTGCATGCACCTCTAGACACCTCCATCTGACAATAATACACTCCAACCCGTCCCCACTGTATTTCATGGACACCTAACACTGACGTGAATTGGGTTCTTACAAGTGGAATTAGGGAGAATCTAGTTTTCATATGTTGAAATAATGTTTAATTTGATCACCAGTTAAGGTGCCGGACTCAGATTTTGAGCTCCAAGTTGATGCTTGAAAGGTTTTAATAATCTTCTGTTGGAAATATGTTATTCCTTTCACTAGGAAAGGTTAATTGAACTAAGGAGAGGCGGAGCTAGGATTTTTAGTTTATGGACCACAATTGGCGGGACTCTTCTGGAATCTGATAATTTCGTAATGATCAGCGAATTACAGGGTCGATAACTTGTTTTCTGATTCGTATACATACAAGAAGATCAAGTAATATGTATCTTGATTCAGTTCCTTGATCTTTTTGATGCTTAGAATTCGAAATCTTTTGTTCTTTAATTTTAGCTTCAATGGCGGAGCTGAGAACAATAGCTTTTGTTTTACAAAAATTGGAAAAATGTGAAATGAGGTTTGATTGAAAAAAGAATTTCGAGAAAACTTCTAATTGTTTTCGAAAAACTGGAAAAATTAAAGATCATTTCATTATTTTTTGAAACAAACACCACCTTAATACTAGTTAGAAATGTGTTGCTTGAAGAATTTGGGAAAGGAGTCTGGAGATTGAACAAGTTGTAGGATGATGCTAGATTTCCTATAATACTGGAGTTAAACAGACAAATGAGTAAGACTAGACACAAATGGAAAGCAGAGTTGCGTAACAGTAAAGATTATTCAACAAAAAGCAATAGTTTTATTAGCACAAGTCTCATCAGGAACCAGATCTAAGATTCTCCTCCTCAAATGTCGAGAAAACACAGTAAGCTTAATGCAACTACTTCGAAAATCTTCTGATTATCTGTTAGCAAAATTCAACAGTTATGACTCATGACTATATGAATGCATTTATGCATATCTACTACAAATGTACGTGGACTTTTATAGGAGATTAATGCACAGGCAATGTATATAGATAACTAATGGTATAACATACCTAAATACATTCTTATTTCGTAGATATGAATATCTCTATATATTAAATACATACACTTAGAAGAAACATACATCACAGATTTACATATTTGAATGTAGGGATTAATAGTCTTTATTTATGGCGACTCTTTTACAGTCACAAAGAGACACTTTAGAAACTATATAAAGGGCTCTTGGTCCTTCTCTTAACTCAACCAAATTTGTACATCCCATGATTATATAACAAATTTAAAGTGAATTAGGAGAGTGAAGATCAGACTGACTATATATTGATGAAAACACCAATTCAATTCTACGCAATGAATGATCAAATAAACTCAAACAACGACTCAAGCCAAATAAACCAACAAATTTCCCCCAAAACTCCAATATTATAGGAAATGTAGCATCATCCTACAACTCATTCAATCTTCAGACTCCATTTCCAAATTCTTCAATCAACACATTTCTAACTAGTATTAAGGTGGTGTTTGTTTCAAAAAACGATGAAATGATCTTCAATTTTTCCAATTTTTCGAAAACAATTAAGTTTTCTCGAAATTCTGTTTTCAATCAAAACTCATTTCACTTTTTCCAATTTTGTAAAACAAAAGCCACTGATCCCAGCTCCGCCATCGCAGTAAAATTACAGAACAGAGGAGCCGTATATAAAATTTCGAATTCTAAGCACCAAAAAAGATCAAGGACTGAATCAAAATACATATTACTTGACCTTGTTGTGCGTATACAAATCAGAAAACAAGTTATCAACGCTATAATTCACCAATCATTACAAAAATAATCAGATTCCAGAAGAATTCCGCCAATTGTGGTCCAGAAGCCATAAACTAAAAATCCTGGCTCTGCCTCTCCTTAATTCAGTTAACCTTTCTTAGTAAAAAGAATATCATATTTCCAGCAGAAGATTATTAAAACCTTTCAAGCATCATACAATTTGGAGCTCAAAATCTGACTCCGGCACCTTAACTGTTGATCAAATTAAACATTAATTCAACAAATGAAAACTAGATTCTCCCCAATTCCATTTGTAAGAACCCAATTCAAGGCGCCTCTCTTTATCTACAAATATTTCACTACGCAAAAACAAATAAACAAGCTACTTTTTAAACTGATTGCTAATCAATTCAACGACAGATTCAGAGCATTAATAGTAATAAATTTGAAAAAATAAAATTGACAGAGAGAAGAAGTATACCGCGGGCAATATCGGAGTGAGAAACGGAAAAGAGAGAAGATATAGAAGTGTAGCCGCCGGAGATAAGCTTCGCTCTCAGCGACGCCGATATCGGAAGACTTGAAACTTCCATCACAATCTTTTCAGGGTTTTCCCGCTTAAAATTGGAGCTAATGACAAAATGGTCATGATTAATTAATTTAAAGTGATTTCTTAAATATATTCTAGAAATTTTAATCTATTATTAGGTTAATAAAAAAAGAAGTATTTTGGATATTTATTAAATATTTTAAATAAACTCGGTTAGATTTGAACATTGTGAGAAGAAAAAAAAAGTTAACCAAAAATAATAATAATAATAATAATAACGAAGTCTATGAATATTTGAAGTTTTTATAACGAATTAACTGATTCTTCGGATATAGTGGTAAATTTTTTTGTTCAAGTATAATGAATTTCTTGAATAAATGCTTGCGAATGGTAATTTTCAAGAATTAATTAAAAGTTTTTAATTATGTTTGTTTTATATATTCATGTAGGATTACAAGTTGAATCAAAGAAGATAAATATAGATTTGATTACTACGGATAGCAAAGGTGTTTTGCTTCGTGCTCATGAATCCTCGGTTCAATTTGTCGAGAATTTTATAATTACTGAAGCATTTGCAATAAGAAGAGCTATGGAAAAAGTGATACAAAAATAGATGTAGGAAACTCTATTGTAATGTGAAAGATGTAGTATATATAATTGAAGAAAAATATGAAGGCTACTTGGAATATATGTAGCTTGTTAAGATATTTGGAATGTCTGCATATCTAGAGCATGGCGTATTTGTACATATTTCTAGAAGTTTTAATGTAACAGCTCATAAGAGTAAATGACATAAATAGTCCCTAAACTATTATAGTAGGTCTAAAATAGTCTCTTAACTATACAGTTAACGAATATAGTTCTTTAACTATCTACAATTTTGTCAAGTTTGGTCTATATCTACTTTTTATAAATAAATAAAAAAAATGTTTTTCTAATTTAATCTCTATCTCCCGACTTTTTTTGCCACTTCTTTGCTCTATTATCTCACTATTTCTTCACTTTATTTTATCCAATTCTTTTCTTCACTGTCTTACTGTAATTGTGTGTTGGTCGTTATTTTATTCGAATTGAATCAAATTGCAGCTCTAAAACACCAAAAAATCAGCATGAAACTATACATAACACAACACTAGATAGCAACATCAAACCATTAAAATATCAATACCAAACTACTACATTAGACTATGACAAATTTTCACCAAAAGCACTCGAGCACCAAAAATCAGCTGCAAACTGCATAAAAAATAGCACAGATACTGCGCCAAACTACACAAAAACTGTACCAAAAAACATCACCAAGCTACCCCAAACTGCACAAAAACAACACCAAACTTAACAAGGATTCTTTACTATAGCAACGTCAATGAAGAAAAGAAGAGGGAAAAAGAAAATCAAGAGAGAGTAGCTGAATTACGAAGTTTGTTAACGGTGTCTATAAAAAGTAGATACAGACCAAACTTGACAAGATTGTGGATAGTTAAGGGACTATTTCCGTTAAGTGTATAGTTTAGGGATTATTTTAGACCTATTGTGATAGTTTAGGGACCATTTATGTCATTTTCTCTAGCTCATAACGTAGCTAAGTTTTCAACTTCTTTATTATAATATGATTTTTCTTGGGAACGAATATTTCCAAGTTAAATTGTGAATGTAGTATGATTCTTTAAACAAATTATATCGGTAATAAATTAATAAATGAATGTTTTGAAAAAACTTTTAATCAAAAACATTAGAAAAATTCCATCAAATACTAAAAACAAGAAGCTAGACACTAAACTAAACGTTAAAAGAAAATAGCAAATGTTGCACCAGACTCTCAAGAAATAGACCAAAAATAATAAAAGCACTTCTAAATGTGAATTTCTGATGAATGGCTGGCTATAAAGATTATATCATTTGAACAAGTTAAATCAGAAAAACGAAAAATGGGTCAAAATTGAACAAAAATGCCCTTAACGTAGCTGAATTTTTAAAGTACAAGATGGAAAACTACCAAATGCAGGAGGCACTAAAATATGATACAACATCAAAATACAGAGTTTCCCCCCAGAGGATCATTGCTCTTGAATTATGGTTCTTTCAAGCATTTTCAGCTCACCAACTTTCGAATATGATTACGTATTCAAATCATGATTCTACGCAAACCACCTTTATATAAATATCTACACGTTTGTGGATGTGCGTTGTAGAAAAGTCTTTGAGTTGTTTAAATTGCAGACTGTGACTCTTGCTTGATAGATGCCTTAATGAGAGAGGTAAGTGATGGATGCATCCGTGCTGTTCTCATTGAGCGAGCTTCACTTTTTCCTTCAGCATATTCCTCACCGAGAGGCCACCTTGGGCGCAAATCAAGCTGATCAAGGGAGCCATGGATCATAATTAAACATGGTAAGGAGAAGGGTGTGGGAAGGGGGCTTCAGGGAACAGGAAGTAGAACAACAGAAATTCCATAAATCAGATCAGTTTAACATGTAGGCATTTATTTTGATTGAATAACCGCATGACTTTTGGCAAACTTAACTTTCAAGGTACAAATCTATGGCTTGTCATACTCAATCAACGTAACTATAGGACATTATGGCCAGTTTTGAGTTAAGGGAAGAAAAAGACTAACCACAGCATCTTCTGGTTCATTTGCGGGAGGTGGAGAATCAAATCTGCCCAGACGGAAATGCTCAAGGCCAGTCCATGCAACCATTACACCTATTAGAACAGGTCAACGTATTAGAGTGCAATGTCAAGCCATTTGCACTTTTGAGCTAAAAAATTCTCCACGAGACAATCAGCCTAGAGGCAGTGCATGTCAATTTACTTGACTCAGTAGGAGACATGACCTTTCCTCTGAAGCCTTGGGAACTTAAAAAATAAGAAACCAAAGTTCCTGTATGAAAATGAGGCAATGTAAGAAAGAGAATTGTCTAACCATTGTCAGTACAAAGGCTTGGAGGTGGGCATACAAGTTTCAGCCCTTTCCTTTTCACAACCTCATCAAGCCGAGCTCTGACATACTTGTTAGATGCAACACCTCCAGACACTACCTGTGAAAGGTAAATTGGATAATTAGCATAATTGACATTAAGCTTACAGGATCATGTGAAACTAATACATTAGAGTAAACCCTAGGAGGAAGATATTAGTCATATAAAACTGCAGTAAACAGAAAACACTGACCAAATGATTTATGGAAGGTTCTATGTTCAAACTCCACTCAATTGCCCGTTCACACTTTTCCTCCAAATGTAATACCGCAACTCGCTGTGTGAAGCGTTCATTACAATGTAAATGAGATTAAAGAATATGGAAGAGGTAAAACAGATTCATTGATTTGTAAACCAATACTTCTTAATTATAAACAAATTACGACAAGATCAATCTTCTATAAAATCTATATACCTGGAAGGAGGCAGCAATATCTGCCCGAGCCTGTCTCTCTTCGTCAGAAGCTGAAGCAAGAGAGATTTCAGCATTGCTGCATACAACCTACAAAATGTGAGTAGCTAGGACGACAAGGACAATGACAACCAACTGAAGTACATTGTTGTCCTAGTGATTCATAAAACCTTACGATCATAAGACAAAGCTAAAAGCTACTGTACTTTCTGGACCATGGTTTACAGAACACTATTCTAAGGTAACATTGTAGAAAGAGGAAAAAACAAGAGCTTTAACCCAGACAGGTTGTTTCCATATATTGGATAATTCACTGTTTACCTCATTGGGAATGGAAAATCAATTTCTATAATTCGAAAAGAACAAAAAACAACGCAACAATAATGGTGTTAAAGTTTTAAGATGAAATGAAAATGAAAAACACTTTGCAGAGCTGATCAATAACTTTTATTCCCTAATGAATCACATACATTCTTTTTGCTTCAATTGCCAACCTCACTTGCGTCTTCAGACCGGCATATGAGAAGTTGCAATCCTTGTGTTGTTTCATAGGGACCTATCATTCAAACTTTTAGTCAATTGCGCAAACAATATCACTTCTAAAATTCCTTAATAGAGAAAACCCGGAGACGTATTGCATATAAGTGCAAATGTCTGTAGAGTAACTTACTTTAAAGTTGACAGACTTGGCATCTCCTTCTTGAGCTAGCTCCTCTACAGCAGGGCCCCCACTCCTCCTCAGATCAAGACCAAGCCATTTTGCTGTTTTGTCATATGCCTCACCAATTGCATCATCAATTGTTGTCCCAAGCTGTATGTAATCGCCAAGATCACGTGCAAGGATTAAAAGATTATGGCCTCCTAAAGAGCATATGAATGAAAGAAAATCCAGTATGTTATTGATATCTAATTCACAGGAAAATACAACTGGTCAAATTGTTTTTAATTATGAAAACTGCATTTTATGTTGTTGAATTGAGAAACATATCCAAAATTTAGCATACAGGCTTAAAGGTTAAACAATTCAATTTTCGTAACTTTTTAGATAAGTCAGGTTCCTTGGGAAAAGAAACTAAAAGAAAAAGCGCACACAAATATCACAAATAATAAACTTGAATTGAATCAACCACAAGATGTTTGATTGTATATGTGAGAGATTTTCGTCTTACAGAATACAATCGAAGGACTCATAAGCATAACAATGAATATCATGAGCATCCGAACAAGCATATGAAAGACCTTTATACACAAATTAAACTGCCAAAAGATGCCAAGACTCTCTGGGTAGTGGGACGTTCAGTAACAAATCCTAGATCTTTTATATTCAAGTGATGTTCCAAGGTGAACTGATATGGATAACACCATAAGATGGCTGTGCAATAAGAATTAGCGCAATACTGTATGGCTTGGCCATATATCTCTAAAACATAGGAACAGATGACCCAATATATTTTCAGTAAGAGTGAATAAAACAGACCTATAAAATTGTAGAAGGTTATCTAACCTGAGACAAGTAGGGCCATAAAAGGAAACTGTAGCTCTCTTTCTACTAGCCTGAAAAGAGAAAACATTAGTTCCAGGTGGTACAGTACACTGAATTTACAAATATCTTGAAGCATACAGTCTTCATAGAAACTTCGACTTGTCTGTAAGCATAAGATAGGCGGGCATTTTAGACACTTTGGCAACTTTCTGTAAGCTAATGTAAAAAACAATGGTGGAGTTGAGGAGCACTCCATGGGCGACTACAATTTCTCCTATCAGCTTATTCATATTTGAGACTCCAAGTTCAATGAAATCATCTGTAATTACTACATAAAAGGGTCCCAACAGAAGAAAAGAACGGGGAAAAGTGAGGTAGAATACAGACAAAAATCTTGATTACCACCTCATACCTTGCAGCCAATATTTGTAATTGATAAATCTTTGTTTCTCAAGGAGACAGAAAATGCTCTAAAATAAGGTGTCCCATGATATATCTAAGGTGAGAAGACCCCTATAGGTACAAAACAGACCATAGGTTATCATCTCACTAAAACTAATGATGCCCCTAGAACAAAGAAGAACAAAAAAAAATTATCCACTTATTCATATGATTCCCTGACAAAATTTGGCAACCAAATAAATAGCAAAACAATCAAGAATAAGTAAAACGTAAAAGCGTTACTGCAGAGGAGATAATTCATCTTACAAGATTATTTCAGCCGAATATTTTTCTTTATTTTATTGTAATTTGCAGTATTCCAGACAAAGTAATCGAAAACTAGGAAATTCACAGTCTAATCAACCATGGAATTGGACAAATTCTCAACAATTTTTTAGCTGTATGCACTGATCTTAATCTACTGTTTGCTACTAGCATGAATAATTTAACCTTTACTCCATATTGCTACCTGGCAACCAGCGTGTGAGCTTCCATGTGATGGACACCGACAAGAGGTAAATTATGAGAACCGGCAACATTTCTTGCTTTCCGCACACCAACTACACATAAATTGAACAAATAAGGTACAAGGACTTACACAAGGTTCATTACTTGTCACAAAATGCATCTGTGTCCCACACGAATATCCCCAATGTTTAATTTTCAGATTCATAAGTAGTCTATGTTAGAAATTGATAAACATTAACAAATTAAGAACAATGCTTCATCCTAAAAAATAGGCACATTAATTGATGAGGGGAGGAGAGGAAAAAGAGAAAAAAAAACAATTATCAGCCCTCCCAAAGGAAAAATTAAAACAAACCAACAGAAGAAAAGAAAGAAAGGCTACTAAAGCAAAGATTGAATAAAAACTTACTTCGCAGACAAAGGCTTAAACCAGGACCAATCGTGACAGCACCTGCAGTTAGATCCTTCTCAGTCAGATTAGCTTTATCTAGCGCTTCTTGTACCACCTGATAGAAATAAGTACACATTGATCGCAGGAATACATGACAGAAATATGACGTGTCATAACATATTAAGAAGCTAACAATCTTAAAAGTGCGAGGAGATGTGGAATTATAAGTCAAATTGTAACAAGAAGGGAATTTGAGGCAGGGTCCTTTGGAATGACATCCACCTTGCTCTTTGAGACAACAATGGGAAGCCTCAGAAAAACAAAACCGAAAAGATATTTGAAAGTTCTCAATTATGGAATCATAGTCTATTAATTAGAATACTCTAAAGGATATAGATCATCAATCAGTTGAATTCATTCTAATTCATTGAATTAATCTGTGAAATAAAATATCAGAAAAAGAAGGGAATTCACATTATTACTTTTTTTTTCCTTTTGGTAGAGATCCCAACGATTTTCCAGTTCATTAGGAAGTGTTTTTTGGAGTACTGAATAATAAGAGTATCCTTCTTTGATCATTTCCCAAGAAGTTGATAAACTTAGCCTTAACAAAAGATGATCGAACAAGTCAAGCCACGAGAGGACATCTTTAAATCTAAAGCAAAAATAAGCCCAGACATGAACTTCTCTCTTCTTTCCAGTTTATCATAATCAAATATGGGAGGAAAAGGAGAAAAGTTCAGAGAGAGAGAAAGACTTTCAAGTACAGGAGAGACCCTGAGGTATGTTTTTTCAGGAGTTTTTATCATATTTTTCAGTACCTAACTACCTATATTAAGTTGAGCATGTTGATTGTGTGCTGTCTTTGTTTGAGGCTCTGAGAAATGATTGTTGAGCAAATGAGCCACTGATAGTTTCTCAGTAAGGGATAGGATGGAGACTGTTTATCCAACTTGCGCGGACTTCTCTTGGATGGTGGTGGCAGCATCTAAGAGAAGCTTTTCCTTGGGGAATTTAGTTGAGCATTAGGTAAAATTTAACAGTAGACATATTTCCTTAAAAAAAAAAATTGATACTATGGTTTTCTAAGTTGCTCGGACTCTTCACTTTTGGTGCCGCACATGTGTCGACACGATATGGGTGTGGGTTCCGTGTCTGATTTGGTCAACCGCTAAGGTGAAATTGAAGGAAACGGAATATCTTTTATATAGAATTTTTTATGTCACTCTTTTTTCTTTGATCTCCTTCCAGGATTCTCCTCAAGTTCTCCACATAATATCTCATAATTTAGGTTTTATAACTCTATTTTAGATATTTTAATTATTTTTAGGCGAATACCCACACCCGTACCCATATAATGGATTCATATCCCCAAATCTTAAAAATTATAACATGAAGTATCCAACCTTTAGATTCGCACCCGTATCGGACACCCGCACCAGAGTGCGAGCAACTTAGATGGTTTTTAATGAACACTTATCTATTAAGTTCATGTCACTACTATGAAGCATAGCCAGGTTCCTGGAGGAGATCCTTACTAGAGATTAATTCCAGGGAATATAATAATACTTTAAAAATCCCTTTCGCGATATATCAAGGAAAACTGCAAAAATAATCAAAAGATGCCAATTCAAATTTCTACTGTCTAGTGAAAAGTAAGGTAGTACAAAAGGGTCGAAAGGGAACCTTATCTGCACAAACAGAAATACAGAACATCACTAAACAGGACATAGAATCATGATGCCAAAAGGAATTGTTCAATTGGTTCGGTGAAACATCTAGCATGTGAAATCAAACAAACTACTTGGTCAGAGTTCATTGACATTTTAAAACCTGATAATGCTGATGTTTAGCAAGAAGTTGATTACTTTGCAAATTGATGTATTCTCAATCGTCTTATTGAAAAAGAAAAAAAAAAGAGTAACATGCAGGATCGTGGTATAACACCTAAACGAGATGAACACTTGATACTACCATAACACTTTCCAGCAGTGATCAACAGTTTCCAAGTTCTTGAAACAAAGTTCTTCAGGGTTGACAGCACATACCTGATCAATCACCAGAGCATGTGCTTCCTCTGCCATCTTAGGAGCAACTCCTCCATATCGAGCAAGCAGTTCTGCCTTGATGATATATGGAACCTCAAGATCAGAAGAAAGACCACATAATGTGGGCACACAAAAAAAGTATAATTTGGATAACTTCTCGAAGTTACTATTCTTTAGAGCATTGAGAAATTCCCTGAGCAATTGACATGAAGAAAGAACTGTGGTGTGAACAGATATCAAATTATGCAGTATAAGAATATAAAAGAACGATGCTTAGGATCACTTCCCATATTATGTTGACTACTCTGCCATGCATAGGAATACATCAACCTCTAAGTGCCTTTCACAAACAAAACATCCCCATTAAGTATCCTCCTTCTGCTATTTGCGATGTACGCATATATCACACTATCTGCCTGATTTCCTACATAAAGTTCCAGCCCAACTAATATTTTGTGTTGATTTGTAGCTCATGCTCTAACCAAAAAAAGTGTGCAGATCACACTATGCTCGTATTACAGTATTGATCTGTGAAGCCCAAGGTTAGCCTGGCTGCATCACCAATAAACCACAGCTACCTGCACATCATTCTTGCTTAAAAATTTATCACCTTTTCGGACTCAAAAAAGAAATGGTCTTAGAAGAGTTAGCTGATACTTCAATGTATCTGTGAAGCCTTATTTGATGCCACAGCAGTTCCAATAAAGACACGATCCTAGAAAATATTAGCATTTGGCCGAATTATTAGCTTTTCAGCTATAATTTCAACCAAAACATATTGGGATATCTTTTATTTACCATTTTTTCCCCTCCCCACATCCCTCCTTTTCAATGAGATGGAAAGTTTTCTCCACATTTCCTCACGGAATGATGCTTAAATATGTTAATCTTTGAGGTACTACTTTGCTGTCGGATTTGCCTCTTATGTATAACTCGCAAAATTTTCCAACACTTCAACAAAAGCACCAAATACTTGTATGGGTCAAAATACGGTTTTAGCATCCTAGTGTATCAGAAGGTGACACGTGGCAGTCAAGGTTCATTCAAGTCTAGCTCAGCAGCATTCATGCCAGGCACGGCTGCATTCAGTAAAATGATTCTTATCCATCAAAGGTGTGGGGTAATGAAGTATGCTTGCCTAGCTGCGGAG
The DNA here is from genome assembly GCA_029582725.1 of Solanum chiquidenum. Classification (NCBI taxonomy): domain Eukaryota; kingdom Viridiplantae; phylum Streptophyta; class Magnoliopsida; order Solanales; family Solanaceae; genus Solanum; species Solanum chiquidenum. Next base: position 4,465 of record JAJOOS010020142.1, on the reverse strand, counting down.
CAATAAATCTGGAGGTGGAGTTCATCAGTCTCCGGAACAGAATAAAGCTAACCGGTAACTGTTCCCTGAGAATTCGGGATTCTCCCAACAGACAAACATAACAGTTTCAACGTGCAAATAATGTTTCATTTATGAGGGGTGGAAGTTGGAACAGATGCAAGATGTAACCCAGGGCTAGGTTATAAATATACTCCTTCCCTTCACTTGTAACCCATCTGATGTGTATCACAATAGCTCTATTGCACTTCGAATTGTAACTCAAACTCTAGTTTTCCCGGTGACATTGCCAGACGATGACACTGGAAAGCAACTTAACAAGATTCTTTCTCTTTTCCTCGTTGTTTCACTGTTTACTATTTTTCCTTGTTACTTTAATTATACTCATTGGCAAGTAATTTAGCACCAAAACCATACTGTTTGGTCACTATAATGTGTGTGCCTTGAACCACTAAAACAAATTCAATGGTCATCCTAAGTCACTGATTTAGGGGTAAACACTACTTGTATCTTTATATGTATAAATAGAAAAGGGAATAGAAATCATGCAGAGCAGCAACCAATGTGGAACATGACATTTGGCATTCCAGACAGATCCCAATGTCCAACTATTTACATAATGATGCAAAAATAAATGAGTAAGCAAACCTTCAACTATAACAATGTAATAAGTGTCCAATAGTTTATCAGTAGTCATTAGATTAACAGAACAAGATAATAATATAAACTAAATGATAATTCTCCAGACTTTCTATATCTACTTAAATACATATAGAGTACCTGAGAAGAGATAACTTGGCTGAGAATTTCACCATTGCTATTAACCTACAATAGGATATCACTAAACTCAATAAAAAGAAGAAACTTTGCAGCAGCTTCAACCACCCCCAGTATTTGTACTAAGAAATTCACTAAATATGTAAAAAAAACCTATAAAGTTCAAATCTTGACAAAAGTAATTTCAAAGAAACTAGCAAAGACGTGTTAAAAAAAAAGTTACCACAGCAGCAGCGGTATCATCACAGCTCGTTTCAATGCCTAAAACAACTAAATTCTCATTAGAAACTGAAGTAGAACAATGAGCTGAAAAAGATTTGAACCATTTGGGTTTTACTGCTTTTTCATGCAATTGCAATTGCAATTTCCTTGTGAGGTGAATTGAGGGTCTCCATAGCAGGCTTAGACGGGAAATTGGGGAAGACAAATTGGGTAATAAGGAAACCATTTCCACTGAGTAGGATGAGGGCTTTACTGCAAAATCCTCTCTCCAGTTAATGTTATATTTGTGAAATAAAAAAAAAATTGTAGTCATGGTACAGTGAAGGTGCTTGGATTCGAGTTTTGGGTTTGAATTTTGCGTATAAAAAATAGAGGTGCGAATTCAAAATAATTGAAAGGAAAATTAAATATTGAGTGAAAAGCAAAATAATGAAAGAATTAAATTGAGAAAATGTTCAAATTTATTAGTTATTGAAAGAAGGTTTAAACTATTTCTTTTAAGGATTATTTGAATAATTTTTATTTTTATCTTTTTAAGTTTGTTCAAAATAAGCATTTTTGTCCTTATCAAACTCTATTTTTAAATATTTATAAGTTCAAATTTTGCAGTTTATGTTACTTTTTATCAGCCATTTGAAGGGCAAATTATGTAATTAAATAATTTTTTAAATCTTAATATTTCCAAAGAAATAATGTTTTTTCTTTTTAAAATTTAGGCAAATAAAATATAGAAACCAATTGGTTTTTCCATATTTGTCTTAGTTTTTCGACCACGGGAGAGACTATATGCGCATAATTATGTTCATTTAATTATCATCTCTGAGAAACAGGGAACGAAAATTGTTTGTCATAATGTTGATATGATTGATAAAAGATTATTCTGTCTCAAATTTGAGCTCTAAGAATGAAAAAATCATACAGAATTTTCGATTTAATAAATCCTTTGTAACACAATACCAATTGTACAATATAACATGGAAAAGGTCAAATCTTCCCATATACTATTTGAAATTTGAGCAAACCTGCCCTCCATTTAACTTTTGGTCTAATATTGCCCTTGTCTGTTTATGGAATGATCACTCAACTTTGAATATTCACTTAGAAAGTCACTTCTAGCAATTGTCTTAATGGAAAAAACAAACTTATTTCACGATGAAGCTTCGTTAATGGCTAGGGAAATTATGACACGATTTGCCAACAACAAGGGGTTATGGATACATCAAAATCAAAAATCAAATGAAAGGCAAAAGTAGCTTGATTTCATATATACGATACATAAGCCTCTTCTTATCTCATGTACAGCAAAATACTCGGTATAATCCTATATGGTGGGGTTTGGGAAAGATAGAATATTTACAGATTAACCCTACCTCAGAGATAGAAAGGTTATTCCCGATACACCCTCAGCTCAAGAAAATCAGACCAAAGCAGAACATTCTGAACAATAACTGCAGCAAAATAGGCTAAGAGAAGATGATATTCAGCAAAAAAAACTAGTTAAATTTCAAGACCAGTGCAAAATGCATAATGAAACTACACTCAAACTAGTTTCAGTTCTATCTCTTAACTGGGAAGACACCAAAAAGTTCAAACAGTACTATAAATTACCAGCCAGTTAGATAATGTTGTATAAACTGATCACAGTTCAATAAGTTCTCATAACAGAATTGCACATGAACTTAATTTGAAAGTTGAATTCACTGAGAACCAAAAAATCCAATACTTAGATTGTATGATCAGAATTCATAATCAAGAATGGGGAGAATTTCAAATAATCAGAGAGGCAAAAACGCCAGCACTTAATCGTATGAAAGGAGAAACGATAAGCATCTCTCTGATCTACTTGAAGAAACAGTGCTGTCAAAGAACACTTTAAACAAGCCTTCTTACTACTAGAGACCATGATGGCTACTCATCGATACATTGAAGAACAACGAACACTGGTGCAAAGTACATCAATACTTTACAAACTTGTAACTAAATGATGAAAGTATTCATTGAAACTAAAAACTTGTTTCTCAGCTAAAAGTATATTTTGTTAGAACTTGCAAATGAAAGAATCTGCTAAACAGTTATGTTCACCATCATCATCTTGAATTTAAAATAGCTACATACAATTCGACTGCATAATATGCTGTACTACCACCAGCCACCACCCCAGCTCAGCCCCTCCTACAACAAACTAAAGTGAAACAATAAAGAAACCTCCATATTAAGTGTTTACATACCATTTCATAGGACTTAGCAGAAGCCCTGGAAACAGAACTTCCAAGTGAGCAAAATACACAAATTAGACTAACAACAACAACAACATACCAGTGAAATCTCACATGGGGGGTGGGGTGGGGTCTGGGAGGGTAGAGTGTTCGCAGACCTTAACCCCTACCTCGTGGAGGTCAACTTAAACAAATCATTGAGACTAACTAGTTTCATACAAATTTAGAGTAATAAGTAACAAATTGGTAGCACAACCAAAAAACCGCCCATACAAATCCTGGCCAGAAAGAGATACAATCATTGATGATAGGCTCTCAGCAGTAGCAGCATCTATCACTTTAATAAGAAAAACAATAACAAAACCCAACAAAAATCAGTGATTTACAAACATTTTATAGGACTGACCAGAAGCCCTGGAAACAGAAATTCTAAGCAAGCAAATACGTAAATTAGGCTAACTAGTAACCAGTTGCTGCAACAAGAAAAAGCATCCCTTCAAATCCTGGCCAGCAATGTATAGCATCTTTGACGAACATCCCTTTGAAGTGCAGCACCTATCACTTTGATATGAATTGCTTGGATTATAGTACACAAAAAGGAGTTTGTTGACAAATGGAGCACACCGAATTGTGTAGTTTGAAGCAAAGAACTTGCACACCACTATACTCTCGTTTGTTTACACAACTCTCTGCATCCAAAGCTAGTTATATAAACCTGAGCCTGAATGATTCTCCTTCCCAATTTTAAACACATGTATAATATTAACTCCTACCTTTGACCTCATCTTGCTTTGAAGCAAAGAACTTGCACACCACTATACTCTCGTTTGTTTACACAACTCTCTGCATCCAAAGCTAGTTATATAAACCTGAGCCTGAATGATTCTCCTTCCCAATTTTAAACACATGTATAATATTAACTCCTACCTTTGACCTCATCTTGCTTTGAAGCAAAGAACTTGCACACCACTATACTCTCGTTTGTTTACACAACTCTCTGCATCCAAAGCTAGTTATATAAACCTGAGCCTGAATGATTCTCCTTCCCAATTTTAAACACATGTATAATATTAACTCCTACCTTTGACCTCATCTTGCTTTGAAGCAAAGAACTTGCACACCACTATACTCTCGTTTGTTTACACAACTCTCTGCATCCAAAGCTAGTTATATAAACCTGAGCCTGAATGATTCTCCTTCCCAATTTTAAACACATGTATAATATTAACTCCTACCTTTGACCTCATCTTGCT
>JAJOOS010020141.1:0-25386 GCA_029582725.1 Solanum chiquidenum | reverse complement strand
CTTGAATTCTATTTTCGCAGATTTCGTCGGGAAACAAGTTCGCGACGCGGAGGTGTTCCCGCAAGTTTTCATAAATTAAATTCCGAGACAGTAGAGTCCGCTATGTCTCCGCGTCGCGGAGACACTTTTTGGCCATAGGTGGAGCAGGTCCGCGACGCGGAGCTACTCCCTCTATGCATAACTTGCAAGCTGCCTTGGCAGCTTGCTTGGCCAAGGTTGGGGTCCTCCTCAGGGACCCTTAGGGTGGTCCCGGGGTGTCGTATTCGAACGTTTTGACCCTAAAAACATTTATTAACACACTAGGGTCACCTCCACTGATTTTAGACCCCAAACAACACATAAAAACATGCAAGACTCACTAGAACACACTAGCACACAAACGACTAATTTGCGAACGTCTTGAACGTCTCTTTGACGTTTGACTTCAAACTCAAGTAAACTGACCTATGAACTCATTTTCAAACATTTATACAAGTTTATCAACTACTAACACGCATGTGAAGCTCTAATTATCCTATTTCATTTTGAGGGGTGTTACAAGTGCGCTTTGGTCCTTCTTACACAGACTATCCTTTGTATAAGTTATGATCCATCCAAGGAATGAGCTTTCCCAGAGTAAAATCCCATGGACTACAAGGAAAAGATAGAATCTCGCTCGACAATAGCAGTTGATTCAATAGCAGATGGTCTTGGAAAGAACCTTTCATTCGATGCATGTGGTTATTGATAGATAGAAGAATCATGGTATCCACTTACGGGTATTAGCAAAAGTGTTACGTATGTCTGGTGGAGATCATATTCACTCTGGTACCGTAGTAGGTAAACTTGAAGGTGAAAGTTACTCAAGCTGACATTCTCGCTTCCGCTTCGTCCACCACCGCTCGCGCGGAGGCTTCTCTCTAAGGTGGAACGTCCTTTTTCTATCTTATGCGTTCGGGGACTGCCCCTCATGGATGCTATCTATTCTAATTCAAACTTGTTGGATGCCAACTCGTCCCTTTGACTTAGTGCGTCGGTAAATTGGTCCTCCCAGACTTGTACTCAAAGACCATGTCGGAAATGTTAATTACTTGAATAAGAAAACCGGAGTCTACCTTCACATTAGGAGTTCCCTCATTTCAGATTATGTAAAGTTTCCAAGGGCGTAACCCTTTCGGCTGGTTTAAGATGATGAGAAAGAAATGAAAGCCCAACAATTCATTCAGTGACTTCACAGTCTCCAAAGAAGCCCCAAGAAGCATCAAACATTGTCGGTGAGATCCATGGAGCAATTCATAGATAGCAAGCACTAGCTCCCGGTGCGACTTCATAAAAAGCAATCAAAGAGAAGATCGAGAAGAATACTCACTAGACGAGCCTTTCTATTTGTACCAGTTGAGTACGTCTACTGAAGACCCAGACAAAAAGCTTTGTACCTACCACGGTCAGGCTTTCGCCCATTGTGGAGAATTCCCCACTGCTACCTCCCGTAGGAGTATAGGCCGTGTCTCAGTCCCAGTGTAGCTAATCATCCTCTCAGACCAGCTACTGATCATCGCCTTGGTAAGCTATTGCCTCACCAACTAGTTAATCAGATGCGAGCCCCTCCTTGGGTGGAATCCTGATGCGTCCAGAGTTGGATTGGGTTGTGTATTAATGCAAAATAGCAACGTTATAGCGTATGCCTCCAGACAACTTAAGATTCACAAGAGAAATTATCCAACCCATGATCTAGAGTTGGTTGTTGTAGTGTTCGCTTTGAAAATATGTCGTCACTATCTTTATGGTGTTCATGTGGATGTGCTCACTGATCATAATAGTCTTCAGTACATATTCAGTTAGAAACAGTTGAATCTTAGACAGAGGAGGTGGTTAGGGTTACTCAAGAATTATGATATGAGTATTTTATATCACCCAAATAAGGCTAATATTGTTCCTGATGCTTTGAGCAGGTTGTCTATGGGTATTACTTCCCATATTAAAGAAGACAAGAAATAGTTAGCAAAAGATGTGGACATACTTCACGATTGAGGGTCCTGTTAAAGGATTCCAATGAAGGTGAAGTAGTGGTGATATGAATGGGGCTGAATCATCACTAGTGTCCGAAGTGAAAGAGAAACAAGACCAAGATCCTATTTTTCCTGAATTGAAGGCAAATGTTCATAAGCAAAAAGTGATGGCTTTTGAACAAGGGGGAGATTGTGTATTGAGGTATTAAGGTAGATTGTGTGTACCAAGGGTGGATAAACTCCAAGAGAGGATCATGGAGAAAGCTCATATCTCCCGATACTCTATCCATCCAGGTTCCACAAAGATGTATCACGACTTTAGAGAAGTATTTTGGTGGAGTAGTATGAAGAAGTGTATTGCAAGGTTCGTTGCTATATGCCAGAATTGTCAACAAGTTAAGGTAGAGCACCAAAGGCCCGATTTTGTGGCTCAAACTATAGATATTCCAGAATGGAAGTGGGAGATGATCAATATGGAGTTTATTACTGGGTTGTTGCAGTCTCGCAGGCAGCATGATTCTATTTAGGATATTGTAGATCGAATGACTAAATCAGCCCATTTTTTACCGGTAAAGACTACTTATTCAGCAGAGGATTATTCAAAGATATTTATTCAAGAGATAGTCAGACTTCATGGAGTTCCTGTGTCGATCATTTCAAATAGAGGTGCGCAAATTACTGCATAATTTTGGAAGTATTTCCAGAAAGGTTTGGGTTCAAAGGTGAATTTGATTCCTGATTTTCATCCTTAGAATGATGGTCCTGCAGAGCGCACAATTCAAACTTTAGAGGATATGTTGAGGGCGTGTGTGATCAATTTGAAGGGAAATTGGGATAGTCACTTACCTCTTATTGAGTTTGCTTACAACAATAGGTATCACTCTAGCATCCAAATGGCTCCTTATGAGGCTCTTTATGGCAAAAATTGCAGATCTTGTATTGGATGGTTTGAAGTTGGTGAAGTTGGGTTGATAGGACTAGACTTAGTGTATCAAGATATGGAGAAAGTGAAGATCATTCAAGAAAGGTTTAAAACAACGTAGAGTCATCAGAAATCCTATACAGATGTTAGGAGAATAAACTTAGAGTTTAAGGTGGATGATTGGGTTTACTTGAAGGTTTCACCCATGAAGGGTGTTATGAGATTTGGTAAGAAGGGGAAGCTTAGTCCCCGGTATATTGGTCCTTACAGGATATCCAATAGGATTGATAACGTAGCTTATGAGTTGGAGCTACCGCAAGAGTTGGCAGCAGTCTATCCGGTGTTTCACATTACAATGTTGAAGAAGTGTATGGACGATCCTTCACTTATTATAATGACTGAAAATATTGGTATTAAGGACAACATATCTTATGAGGAGATTCTCGCTCATATTCTAGATCGTCAGGTTTGTACGTTGAGGACCAAAGAGGTAGCATCCGTAAAGATCTTATGGAGAAATAAGTTTGTTGAGTAAGCTACTTGGGAGGCTGAGGAGGATATGAAGAATATATACCCACATCTCTTTGAATTCGGAGAAGTTTCGAATCAAGGTACTAATTCTTTTCTTGGTACTCTTTAAGTTGATGTGTCGTGTTACATATTGCATGTTGAGTTTTTGAGTTGGGTGTAGATGTTTCCACCCTCATTTCTACTTAGAGTAATCTCATTCGAGGATGATTGTTCCCAAGGGGTAGATATTGTAACACCCGATGTTAGAACGATCTAGATTTAGAAAACGCTAAATTTGGGAAGGAGGGAAAATCTGAAATTTTGCAAGTTATGCTAAGTTATGAGTTTTGGGTCAACTTCAAACAACCATAACTTTCAGTACAGGATGAATTAGGTAGCCCATAAGATATCAAATGAAATTTCTTGGAATCCTCTTTCCAACACCACCGGCTTGAATCTAAGGAAAATTTGAGGAAATGAATCGATTAAAAGTGATTTAGGATCAGAAAACGAGTAGAACAATTCATCCGATTGTTCTGAGAGAAGGGTGGCGCGGCGCGCCCCAGATGCGCTAGCTGTTCTGGCGTGGCGTGCCACCTGTGCACCAAAATGTGGTCTCTGAATTTTAGGGGCTAGCACCCCGTGCCAGCTGTGCACCAGGGTCACCTGCGCCCACCATTTTTCCATTGTTTGCTCCATTTAAGTCCTTTTCAAGTATACATTTTCTCCCTACTGATTCTAATCACTCTAAACTACTTCTAAACATCTAGAAATCATTCATAACATGAATCATAACCTTGAATTCATAATTCAAATTCAAGGTTGAGTTAAAAGTCATGTCTTGAGAGTTCTTCCGAGTTATTTTGAGAAGTCTTTTACAATAGTTTTAAACTTGTTTTAGGACTTGAGCATTTGAGCTTGAGGAATAGTAGAGTTGAGTTCATTTTTCAAATGAATATAAGGGAACTAAGTATTCCTAAGAGTAATTGTTTTCACATTTTAAAAAGAGGAGGAAACTGAGATTTCCAAATGAGTTATGAGGAGTTTTAAGCAATATCTCTTTTTAGAGAAATATTTTGAGTAATAATCTCAAAGTTGAGGATGAGAAAATGTTTTCTTTAAAACATAATGAGCTAAGTTATTTTTTGGGAGTAGTATTGAGCACCGATATGGGGTAGAGTTCTAACAACTCACAACCCCCATAAACCATATTGTAACCAACGTGGGTTGAAAGGGTCATACTTTTTAGATGATTCCTTTATTGCTTTATATCATAGACTAGTGAATCCAATTAGTTGAGGAGTTTCTAACCCCGGCAAGGTATATGAGAGTTCTGGGAGTGTGGGTGAGACGTTGTATCATCACATAGCTCATAGTGATCGTTGTCGGATAGAGAATATCCCAAACAAAGTATATTTTGTATTTTTGTATACAAACAGAGTTTATATTTTATTTTAAAGTACATTGAGTTGTTATCTACAGTTTTAAATGATTTATATAAACTGCACTTTTATTGTCATTTTATACTGCATAGAGTTGAGTATTTCTGAGTTTCAGTACCTTGAGTTGAGATGAGGTGAGTATATTTCTTCATTTCTTGTTCAAGCTTATGTTTTAGATTTCCCTTTTCAAGCTCCTACATTCCATGTACTGAGGCCATTTGGCCCGCATCTTCCATGATACAGATACATGTAACCAGGATCATCAACAAGCACTTCGTTGATCCAATTGAGTTCCAGAGTTGTTTTGTGAGCCTCCCTGCCTCTGGAGGATCCCTTAGTTATCTTCAGTTTATTTAATTTTTGTTAGGTTGATCAAGGGTCTTGTCTCGACAACCCTCATAGTATTGGAGTCTTCATAGATAGATTGACAGTAGTTCATAAGACTTCCTCATTTTCGTTGTTATGTTCTAGACTTGAGTGGCCTCTTTTGCCACTTGAATGTTTCCATTAAAACATTTTGAGTTTATTATTTGAATTTATCTTTTGAGATCATTCTATATTAAGTAAGTCTTCCGCTGATAATTGAGTCAGGCCAAGGGTTCGCTTGGGGCCAGCAATGGTTCTCGAGTACCGGCCACGTCCAGGGTGTAGGCTCGGGGCGTAACAAGCTGAGGTAGTAAAACCTTTTTTTCCAATGATTCTTGAATTTTGTTGGTCGACTTTCAGAATGTATGCTCTCCTACCTAATTTTTTTATACTTTTTTCAATTGATTGATTTCAATAAGTTCTTGACAATTGTTACCACTGTTCATTCTCCATTGCAACAACAAAGATATTTTTTATGTCAAAAGTTAAAACTTTTTATTATCCTCTTTAATTCTAGGTTAATAGATGCATTAGATATATTTAGTAAATTATTATATTATGAAATGAATTAAAAAAATGCGAAAAACTCATAATAGGAATGGTGACCATATAGAGGTGCCACATCATCTTTTCTATATCCAGCTCTATATATATATATATATATATATATATATTTGTTGTTATTACTATTATTATTATTATTATTATTATTGTTATTATTATTATTATGATAATTATTATTATTTATATTATTAATATTATCTACATTTATTTTGCTATAGATAAGGAGTAAGTCATGATGATGTGCAATTTGAGGCCATGTACAATGAAGAAGTACAGTTTTTCTCAAACCAAGCAGGAGGTTCTCGTTCGAGCTATCCAAGGTCGAGTGGGAATCAAGGTTAGAATAGAGATCGTGATGATGGTTGGAGAGATCACGACCGAGATTGGCGTGATTGGGGTGCAAATTGGAGAGATAGCGATGTTGATAAAGATCGTTACGTGCCCTCTCATTAATGTCCAAAGCTAAAGGAACAAAAAGCCCATCCCAAAAGTTTTTGTACCAATGATATGCTTGCATGCATCCTTAACAGGATGGAAGAACTAGATAAGGTACTCAAGGAGATGAAAGGCAACGTCTCATCTTTAAATCAAACTATAACCTCGCACTCGGTTTCCATAACATAGCTTGAGACTCAAATGGGTCAACTCATAGCTAACCTAAGTCCAATCCTGAAAGAGGGTCTTCCTAGTGATACCCTTGTCAACCCAAAGTGAGGCCTGATCACATGGCCACATCCTGCCACGACATAAAATAAGACGCTTCTTGGGAGGCAACACAAGGTTTACTTTTTTCATTTGAATAACGTTTGTTGGATGTGCAGGTTGAAATTTGAATTTTGGAGGAAAAGGCAATTGGGTGAGATTAAGTCCACTCAGTGAATCACCAAGTGGCTCGATGAGCCTAATAGAGCTCGCCTTTTAAACATGTTGAAAGGCTGATTTTCTATTAAATTTGGCAGGCAATAGTCCACTCGGTGACTCGCTTACGGGATCGGCGACATTAATAGACCAAGGCGTGAACTAAAGTGTCAAGGGCCTATCAACCATTTTAAATTCAAATCCTCTCCTTAATTTTAATTTTTCGACTCTTGTACTCTTACAATAAAACTTTAGATAATATTTTTTTAGTCTAATTTTTGTGGGTGTCCTCGTGTGGTCAGAATTTGAAGTTTTTCCCATCCTTCTCTGTTTGCCTTAGTGTTTATGTGTCTACAATTGAGGTTGGTATTCCAAAGTTGTTTTAAATTGCGTAAATTGTGTTGAGCATGTGTATGAGTAGTTCATAGATCTATTATTTGACTTGATTGTGTGCTAAATTGCTTGTTGAAATCTAATTTGAAATCATGCATGCCCAATAACTTGTTTGGCCTAAATTGATTTGAGTTTCATGTTTGAAATGTTTAAATTGTGGGTTTGCATATTGGGTTTTGTGCGGGTGAAGTGTAAGTAACCCAAATTCCACCAAACAGCTTGAACTTTCCCAATGATGGATTGGGTGATGTCGTTCTTAAGGGAAAAATCATTGATTGGTTGAATTTAGATCAATTGGGGGGGAGTCTGAGTACCCCGGTAAAAATTATAATTGTGAGTAAGCTTGAGTTGTATAGAATTGTACTTGAAATTGGTTGTCGTAGGCTGTTCGCTGAGAATTGGAATTTGGGTTGGGAATTTGGTACGGCGGGCCATTTGGCGAGCTGAATTGAGCTCACCGAGTGACTCAGTGGTTCGCCAATTGACCCCCTTATAATCTTTTTGACCTGCATTGTTGGTGAATTAATCTGTAACTTTTGGCGATATGCTTGTGCTCGCCGAGTAGACTCGGTGACTCGCCGAATGGCTTTAAGCTCGCCTTTCATACTTTCTTTTTGGCTGTTTATTTTTGTAACATTTGGCGAAGCACACTTTGATCGTCTAGTGAACTCGGTGACTCGCCGAATGGTCTTTGGGCTCACCCTTTTGTGCTGAATTTTTGCTGATTTTTTTTGTAACTTTCAGCGAGCCCTCTACTGCTCACCGAATGTTCTCGGCGACTCGCGAGTGTTTTGGCGAGTTTTCATGCAACTTTTTGAAAATGATATTTGGCTAACCCTTTGCAACCGCATGGGTGTTATTTGTGTTTTTCTACAGATATGGCTAGACCAAAGCTTCTTGTAAGAGATCCAGCACCCTGGAAAAAGGGAAAAGGGTTTATAATCGCAGCGGAGGTCATACTTCCTTCAACTACTCATCCTAAACCTCCTCAGGGGAGTGTGAAAGGCAAAGGGAAAAAGTAGATGGTAGCAAGTTCCAGTTCGAGCTCGAGTTCATCAGACAGCCTGGGCATCGACTCAACTCATCTCACCTCCTCTGAGTCTGAGCGATAGGAAGTTGTGCTGTGCAGGACTCCAATATATACATCGACAACTGAGGGGGAGTTGCACAAGTGGAAGCACTCAGAACTGCAATCTATAGCAGTTCATGATCCTTTGTCCAGACTTCCAGCACTCTTGAAGCCTCATGCACATATAGCAACACATGCACCTCAAGTGCCCCCAGCCCCAGCACATACGTCTCGATCTATGAATCAAATAAAAGAAGTCGGTTTGCATACTATTCTAAAGGAGAAGTGATTATCCAGTGATGGTGTTATGGACATGTATCCCAGTGTGTGGGAGACACTTCATTTCCACAAGTTTAAAGAGTTCACCAAGCCCCGAAATCCATATGTTCCTTCATGGGTTTGGGAGTTTTATGCAGGTTATGTGAGGTAGATCCCAAAAGGGAAGAAGAAAGCTGAGTTGATGGCACTAGTAGATTGCATATAGGGGAGTGGTAAATAGGTAAAGTGCAGCGAAACTGACATTAATGATTTATTGGACTGCACTACACAGACTATCCACTCTTTGGCCGACATGGTCAAAATAATGCCTTTGGAAGATTTGAAGTGGTGGTTGGCCCCGTTGCTGAGTGATGCTACTCTTCCTTGGTTAGAGGTGAGAGTTGTGATTGAAAAGAAAGACTTGAATGTTGTTGCTCGGTATTTGTTTGGGTTCATCTTCAGTACCTTGATTCCTTCAGAGAATGAATCGATCATCCGGCATCCAAAGCCTGCATTACTGGGGTGTATTATTTATCGGGAACGGTTGAATCTTGGGGTAATAATTTCACAAGATATGGTTATGAGGGCAAAAGAAAACCAAACTTCATTGCCATTTTACAGTGCTTATTAGTTATTTCTGTCGCCAAGCAGGTGTGCCATTTGTGGCGAAGACAGATACTGAGGTTACTCCGACATCATTGACTGATATTCAGAGGATTGAGGCTGAGTACACGAAAGATGAAGCGGAAAGGAGGAAGAAGGCTCTGGTAGACACTTCTCTAGTGGTCGATGTACAGGCCATAGAGGCTGACACTACTCAATCTACTCTGGCAGTTGAGCCGGCAGGTATACCGAGCTACTCCACCTCTACTGCATCTGCTCCTGCTACTGCTTCTCATCCCCCATTGATACTAGCCATGATATACAAAATGGGGAGCCTAGCATATTCGGCTTATGAGAGGACCTCAAGGGTTGAGGTTGATGTGCCATTAATGATTGACCGAGCGATAGCTACGACATTGGATCCCTTTCAAGAAGTGTTGATAGTACAACAAGATATTATCATGGCCCACAGGTTGGCATTAGATTCCCTCACTGTGCAAGTTGAGGTGTGCGAGATGTCACACTGTGGCTCTGTGAATCTGACCGCCTTGAAGGCTGATATTACCGATCTCAAACGTGATGTGGATGAGTTGAAGTCCACCGATATATCGATGTTGTGGGATAATGTAGATGTTCCCGAGGACCCTAGTGGCGATATGCCAGTTATTTATAAGATCCTTCAGGTTACTGTGACCGGAGATGCAGTCACAACTTATAATGATGGAGAGTCTGACACACCTAAGATAGATGAGGAGGAGCTAGAGGCTCATGCTGAGGCAGTGTTCGAGGATCTAGTGGATTTGGAGGGCTACTTGGTATATGTGGCTTCAGAGGCCTTAGTGCGTGACACATCCATGTTTGGCTCGAGTAGGTATCAACCCACAGAGGGGATAGTAACACAGACCACCATAGCTGGAGTTGAGTTGAGAATTGATGCCTAGATTGATGCCACCCCAGATATGGAAAGTTTGCCTCAGGCCTAGCCATACGGGGGATTTTTACTCTCCATCCATTTCCCTTTCTCTTGATACATTCAGTTTTTATTGCATAATGAGGATACTGTGCAGTTGTTTGGTGGGGTGAAGGGATTCTTATACCTAACCTTTTGGTTTTAGTTTGTTTTTATTTGTCTTTTAGATATTTTATTATTTTATTATTTTTGTTCAAACTTCTCCTTGTTTCTTGAATGTGAATGAATGTTGGCTTTACTTCATTGGCTTCTCTCTTAATTGTGTGATTGTGTGTGATTGATATTCTCTTGTACATTTGAGTGTTGGTTGTGATCAATACCAATGACTTGAATAGTGCTCTTGATGAACGATATGTTTGTGCAAGTCCAACGAAGCAATTTGAGTTGCAAAAGTCATGTGTGAACTCTTAGCATCTCATTGTAACTAGTCGGATTGTCGAAGTGAGTCTTGTAATGATCGTTGCACGCGAGTTTAACTTGTAAAGTCACGATCGATGATTGTATTGAATGCCTTGTGTGGTGAGGTTTACTTGAAATATGTGCATGGTGATAAGTAGAACTTGCCTCGGTTGTCTAATTGATTGATTTTGGTGAATGAAGGAAATGATCTTAGGAATAAGTTTTTGAGAGTGAACCTAATTGCTATACCTTTATGTGACCACCTTCTGAGCGTGTGAACCTAGTTTGGCACCATTTGAGCCTAACCTTTTCTTTGGATGAAACATGAACACAAATGACCTTGTCCTCCCCACCAAAAACCTTTGTGAAGCATTGATTTATTTGAATAGCCAACTTAGACCAAAAGCCTGAGTTGGGGTGTGGTAAGAATGAGGAAAGAAATCGAGCAAGAAGTTCGTGAAATTTATACTTGGGAACTTGTGTTGAAGAAAAAGATGGAACCCCTCTATAAAAAAAGATGAAAAGAGAAAAAGAAATGATAAAATGGTATACATTGAGCAATGTTGTGGAAATAAAAAAGGTGTACGATGAGCTATACCAAAATTTTGTGTTCTTTGAATATGCCAAGAACGAGTTGTGAAGATGACAAGAATGAAAGAAAAGGAGAAGAAGTGAAATTTGAGCCATTCTTCATGAAGGTAGAAGTCACTAAGACAAATAAATGATCATACTCATACCCTCAGCACAAGTTACAAGCCTTGAAAGACGTTTTGGATCTTGCATGAGCCGGGTGATGTGCTGGTTGGTAAATACGGGCAAGCCTATGGGTAAAATCATTCATGTTTTTCTCATTGAGAGTGTTATAGTTTATTTTGATTCCTTAATTGTATTCCTTGATTGGCTTTGTGAAGAGCATGGAATCATTTCTTGATGTGAGGGAATTCAAATATTCTTGTTCAGCAAGAATTTGCATTTGAAGTGAGCATTCTGAGCTTGAACTCTATTTGATGATGGCTAGTCATAGTTTGAAACTTTTAGTTCACAATTGAGCATTGCATGTGTGAATTGAACCTTATGTGCGTTTATGTTGATTCTCAAGGAACACTATTTGTAGAGATCCCTGTTGGACTGATTAATCTTGTGTTTTACTTGAGGACAAGCAAAAGTTTAAGTTTGAGGTGTTGATGAGTCGGGAATTTGGACTCATTTAGAGATTATTATTCAATGAATTAGTTTCATCAATGACTAGATTGTGCTCATAATTGATGTTAATGTGTTGATATGCATCAATGAAGGTTTAAGAACAAGGCAAGGATATTAAGATGCGAAAAGGAGCAAAAAACTAAAAATTTAGATGAATAATCTTTTTGGTAAAGATTTCTTACTTTTTCCTATGTTTGGCTAAAACCCCTTACCCAAGGGGTGTGATCATGTAGTCGTATGCATTAATTATCTAATGGGTATTGTTAATTGTTGAATTTAATATTGTTTTGAAATGGGTTCAATTGTGTGTTCATGTTTTAATTGATGAACTAAAGTTGCGAATTTGTTTCTAGCTTAGCTCTCTATGCTTGCTGGAGAAAGAGGTATTAGAGTAGAGTGAATGATTAATAATTGTATTGATTTGTATCTTTACAACTCATCTTGAGAAAGTGGGTTAATTAAGGACTTGCGTTGTTCGGTAATGTTAAGCTTGTGGAGGTTCTAGAGAACTCACTTGAGACATGATAGTTGATCGAGAGATGGCTATTGTATTCAAAATCTATCTTACCCATTGAGATTCAACAACTTGAAGCAATTAGTAATTATTCATTAAGCGAAATTAGCATTCGATTTATCAATTTTGAAGGTCTAATCTCTAATCATTTAATTCCCGTGTTAATTGTTCCTTGTTATAGGGATTTCAACTCATTTTGGGCTTAATATTCAGAGTTTCAGTGTCCTCAATGCCTATTTTATGCTCTAAACTGATGTTAAACTTATAATTCGCAGCAATGAAGGAAAAAGAGCAACGCAAGGACTTTACCAAGAAAAAAGGACTGAAAAAACTGAATAAAAGCAAGGCCGATGCTCGCCAAAGCCACTCGGTGAGTTACCAAGTGGCTCTTCAATTTGCTAAAAGTCACAATAGGCCAGCCCTTGGACAAAGCCAACTCGGCGAGGAGATTCGTGTTTCGGTGAAGCGTCGAATGGATCGGCGATGGAGGTTTTGTTCGCATAAAGTCACACAAGGGAAGTGGTGATAAGCTAAGCCAAGAAGGCGATGTAAAGGAGCACTCGACGCATCGCTGACCTATTCGGCAAAGCTCGACTTATTTAACCAAGTGGTTTCGAAGCTGAAAATCATAGAACGTATAAATGAAATTTTCTAAAAAAGAAAAAGGAGTTCTGGAGTTTTTGGAGAGTTCGCACATTGTCTAGTTCTGGGTTTTTGATCCCTATCATTGTTCTTTAACTTTTTGAGTAGAGATTTAGGTTTTATTTGATTTGTAATTTAATTTGAGCATTTTGAAGACTTGTGGATTGGTACCGAAGATGATGAAAAACATAGTTGGTAGCTATTTCTTGCTCATTATTATGTGTGGCTAAAAAACCTATTCTTGGGTGTGTGATTATGTGATTGAATGCTTCAATTAGCTTATGGGTGTTAGTATTTACTTATTTGATTGTTGATTTGAAGTGGGTTCAATTGATAGTTGAGTTTTAATTGATGAATTGTAGTTGCAAATACAATTCTAGCATAACATTCATGCAACAACCGATTGGAATAACATCCACTCTTCTTGATGAAATGACAAAAATCAATCGTGCTTGGTACACTATAGAAGATCAAGTGTCTCCTTTGAAATTTAGGATGACAAAGGAACAAATTGAATAAGACCAAGAGCGGGATGCAAACATAGACAAGATGATGACCCAAATGGACCTATTATCAAAACACATCATGGGAAGTTGTTCTAAGGATGTGAATGTGATTGGAGTTAATGGAGTGAATCCTGTTGAAGCACAATTTGAAGCTATGTACAATGAGGAAGTACATTTCCTAACAAATTAAGGAGGAGGTTTTCGTCCGAACTATCCAAGGACGGGTGGAAACGCAGGTTGGAATAGGGACAGTGGTGACGGTTGGAGAGATTGAGATAGTGAATGGCATGACCGTGGCACGAATTGGAGAGAGAGGGATGGTGACAAAGAACGATATGTCCCTCCCCATGAGCGTCAAAATCCAATAGAGCAAAGGGATGATCCTGAAAACTTCCGCACTGAAGATATATTTGCACGCATTCTCAATAAAGTGGAAGGATCAGACAAGGTGCTAAATGAAATGAAAGATGACGTCTCATCTATGAAGCAAACAGATACCTCACATTCGGTATTGATTAAGCGGCTGGAAACACAAATGGGTCAAATCTCGACTCATTTAAACCCAAGACCAAAAGGAGGACTACCGAGTGATACCATTAACCCAAAGAATGAAGCTTGAAAACGTGTCTTCATCGTGCCATGATGTTAAATAAGGCACTTCTTGGGAGGCAACCCAAGTTTTTAGTTTTTAATGTTGTTTTTTGAATAATGGGTGTTAGATGTGCATGTTGAAAATTTGAAATTTTGGGAAAAGATGCAATTAGGTGAGCTCAGGTACCGTTCAGCGACTCACAGAACAGGTTGGCGAGCCCAATCTGGGTCTCCTCTTTTACCACCTAAATGGCTGGAGTTCTGTAACCTTCAGCGAGCAAAAGAACCATTCAGCGCATCACCGCATGGTCAGCAACATAAGTTAATATCACCGAGTGGGGTGCGAACTGAAGAGTCCAAAAGGGCCTTAACCGTTTTAAATTCAAAACTCCCTTTCATTTCACATTTTTCGACTCTTGCACTCTTGCACTTCATAGCTAGATTATATTTTGCTTGTGATTTTTTGTGTGGGGATCGATTGCTTGGGGGATTTCTGCATTTTTGCTTCCGTATTTTCTTGCCTAGCATTTTATTCCATCTATTTTTGAGGTTGGTGTCCCGAACATGGTTTGATCTTTCATAGTTTTTGATGCATGCTCGCAATATTATTTGATCTATTGCATAATTTTAAGGATTTAATTGATTTCTAAGTGAGGGTCATTGTAGTATCATGTTAGATTTTGTGTTGTAGCCCATAATTGTTAAAATCCGTAATTAAATTGCTTGAAAACATCCTCTAAGGAAGGGAAATCTGGTCCCAAATGCAAATTTGAGACCTATAAATGTTGGTCGCCACCCGTGGTAACTACCTTCGTCACTATAGATCTTCCGCGACGGGAACAAAATACTGATCCTTAAACGATATTCGAGACGGAAAAAAATATAGTGGTTAAATTCTTTTAGAGACTACATATCTAGTCTCAAATAGACAATATATATCTTGGGAAAGTTTATTTTCAGGTCGTTAAATATTTTTAGCGACCATGAACACCTGTCCTAGTAATCGTTAGAGACGAGAACATTCTGGTCCTTGATTAGCTTTTGGTATGATAATGTCATGGTCATTGAATAGTTTTAGAGATGAGTATGACCTATTCCTTGAGTATGTTTAGAGACAAGAATGATCTGGTCCTTGATTCAATATAGAGACGAGAATCATTTCTAGTCCTAGATTATTCTTTAGAGACGAGAATCGCTTTTAATCCTAGATTATTCTTTAGAGACGAGATATTTATGGTCCTAGATTGGCCATCAATGGTCCTAGATTAATTGATATCACAATAAAAAATATTCTTCATCAAATACTAAATTTCAACTAAAACTTTCGATTCAAAATGAAGATATAGAGAGACAGAAACAAGAAGATAGAGATAAAGAGTTTGATTAATCATAATAAATTGGTCAACATCCCATGATATTTGTTTCAATATGTTCTTCAAAAAAACTTAGTCAACATCTGAGTTAGACTATATACTATCGAGTTTTGCATAACATTCGTAGCAAACTAATAACAAGCTAGTGCATTTCTTTTAAGCTTGTATCTTGACTTGAAACTTCAACCTTCAAAATCTGCAAGTTCAATTATTATTATTTTTAAATAACTATTGGTATATACATATCAATTTTATACAAGAATTGGGTAGATTTCTCACCCCAAAAGTAGTTAAAACTTCACCACGTATTATCTACAAATATCCACAAAAGTTGGAGAACATAAGAAAAATCAATTGGAAAGTCATTGAGATGCATTTACCAAGAATTCAAATACTATTTGTGTGCAGAAAATTTAACATATAAAGTGGCTTTCCAAAAATACAGCAGTGCAGAAATTAACAAATAGAGAAAGACACTTATGTGCAATTGTGCATAAAATTTTAATAAAGTACGCATTATGAGCTTCTTTGTTATCGGGTTCTCTCGAATAACGTTGGCTTGAAAGAAACTCTTCCATCATCATATGTGCATCTCTTCTAAGTGTTATTTTGGCAGCTAAGTTGTTATTCTTGCAGTTAAAAACAAGTTTGGTTAACAAAATATTTTGTTATTCTTATCAATGTTGCCCCAATCTAATTAGGTGTAGTGCATTGGAAGGTGTATTCATCCTTATTAATGTTGGCTTTGCACAAGAAGAAACAGTCCAACATGTGAAATTGAAGGACATGAAACTAGAAAAGTAATATTACAACTACTTGTGTACTAACTTTCATCCATAACAAGATGGTCGTATAAACAGAACCAAGGTCTTCTTGATTTCTGTTCTTTTTAGCATCAGCTAGCTTCTTCTTGACTTTACTTCTTGTCTTTTTATCAACATTTTCTTAGATCTACAACTTCTAACAGCTTCAATGGATCAATTCAACCATCAATTGACAATTTATCTAAGCTGTTATGGCTTGATTAAAGTGATAATAAAATTTGTGAGACTATCCCAATCTCACAGGATTCAGCACCTGAGTAGGCATATAAGGTTTTACCCATTTCTTGTAGAAAAATTCAACTCTCTGGACCTATCAAACATCGACTCTTCAGTCCAAACATCATGCTACTTAATTATACATACATTCTGAAAAACCTATAACAACCAGCCGACATGACGTCAGTTTCTACTTTCTAAGGGAAGTATCTATACTTTTGTTTGATTATGTATTAGCTAGTTTTATTTAAGATCTTACACAATGAGAACAAGAAAACTAGTAGATATGAAGGTGGATTCAAACAATTCTGGGTACTATCTTCTAGCTTGAAAAGATTAGTTACCATTTTTTTTTTCTAGAATTAGTCTTAGTAGAAAATAACTATATGCAAATCAACAAAATAAACTAAAAAGTCGGGTATATTTGTGCTTACTTGGTCAGTAGAAAAAAGTAGAGGTCATTCAGTTGAAATGGAAGATGTTGTAGGTTGAACATGTGATTGTTGAGCAGCAAATAATTCCTTCATTTTCATTATTTCTTTCATCTCATCTTCTAAGGTAGACAAGTGATCGTTCAAGGATTTGTTTTCCTCATGCAAGGATTTATTTTCTTCATTCATGCATTTCTTATCCTCTCGAGTTGAACATAGCGCAAATAATAATTCAGCCTTCAAAGAAGTTCCACCTTTCAAGTCTTTCACATTTACTTCACCCCCAAATCCAAATACATGGCTATGAGTCTGAGGTCCACAACATTTTTTAACAATCTCTATCCTAGGTAGAGATGGATCAGGTTGAACCATTTCTTTGAGTTGAGCCTAAAAATTATATAAAAGAACAATTTCTATCAAAACACATAACAACTTCAGGTAATAAACATATTCAATTTACCAAACACACATGTTTTTCAATTGCTTCAGGTTGAACAAGCTTTTTATCTTTCTTACGCGTCTCAAAGAAAATAGTCTTCAAATCTGGTGGGTTGCCATCTCTCCCGCCCTTTACATCAAAGTCAAACAAGACAAATAACACAAACCTCATAAATATTCCATTTATGAAATATTTTTACGCTAGTACCTTTTGATAAATAATCTCTTGAATAGGCTTACTACCAATATGATGAAGCATCTTCAACTTAGCTCGATTTGGTGCATTACTGCTGCTTCTTGCCTAAATACAAATTTGTCTTAGTTTGTAGCTTTTATTTTGTTTGAAAAGAAAGAAACTAGAAGATTTTTCAAAAGAAACTAATGCAAAATATACTCGAGTAGGCCATATACAAGAGTATGACTTCTCTGTCAAGTTCACCTGGAAATCCATCATAATGGGAATTCAGTTATCCTTCAATGCTACTGCTGCAACAATACTATAATTACTACTGAATTGGAAGTCCAAGTTTAATAACAAATTCTACTATTAAGTTGAAACCAAATGAGGGTGAAGAAAATGGTATACAAATGGTTATTCAACGACTTCAGTTCTTTGATGAAAAATCGTCTAAACATCCAACACCGCTGAAACCAACTACTAAGTATGAAGGTAATAGGGATGCTAAGAAAGCTAAGACACTAGCCTATATTCCACCAAGTTCAAAAGATGGTAGAATCTATGTCAATATTGAGAAGGAGGATCTCCTAAAGCAAGAGAAGTACTGGGAGACTGCACTTATTGGCTATGTAATTAGGGACACTCCATATGCCAAAACATAAGAGAATTTTGTTATGAATGTGTGAATATTTGTATAGAAACCCCAAATTTTGATGCACGATGAGGGTTACTGTATTTTCCGGTTTGAATCTATTGATGATAAAGATGCACTTATGCTAGCAAGACCATACACATTATTTAACAAACCGTTAATACTTCAAAATTGAGTTATAGATTTTGAATTTAACCATGAATGTATTAGGACTATACCCAGTGGGTTACTTTCCCAGGTCTGCCACTGGGATATGGGTCAGCAGAAGCACTAAGTAAGGTTTCTAGTGCCATTGGCTGACCTTTATACACGGATAGTTTTATTTCTTTGATGGATATAATATTCTACGCTAGAATTCTTGTGGAAACTGATGTATCACAACCCCTATTAGACTTTGTTGATATTGTATCCCCTTCAGGTACTTTTCAGCGGCCGATAGAGTATCACTGGTATCTAAAATTTTGCAACGACTGTATGAAGTTTGGGCACACTGGCAAAGGGTGTTGGTCTAAGAAGAAACCAATAGATGAGGAGGAGGCTATGCCACAATTTCATCAAACACATGAAACCAATTACATCGAAATAAAATCACTCTTCTATCCATGAAAAATTGCAACTCAATCACATCTGTTAAAACTCCATGGTAATCAAGGTTCTCACTATCTTTATTATTCTCACACAATACAACAACACCACAATTCTGAGTCCTTAACTTTTTATCATAATATTCTACATGAAATCTATATGCATTAATAACATAACCATTAGAATGTGTGGAATATTGGGTAGGACCGCGTGAAAGTGAGAGGAGATCTTCCATCATACGACTATCATCTCCTTTGTGAAATTGTGCGATCTATAAACACGATTACGTTGACTAGTTTTGAATGAGTAATACCATATTATGATATCAAATTTGATGTTTATTTATTACTCACCCTATCTTTAAACCATTCAATAAATTGTTTGTTCCATTCCTCATCAGACAAGTGTCGAGCATTCTTATGAATTTGTGCAAACTCTCTACAAAATTTAACTAAACCATGAATCTCATATAAAAATTAAATTACCCTGAAGGAAATAATAATAATAATGATACGATTGGAAAGAACACTACATACTCGAGATATGGTACGACTTCATCATAATTCTTTAGTATGTAAATATGTGCTTGTTCTAATTCATCTACTTTAGGCTCATTTGGAGTTTTAGCTCCTAGAGTTTTTCCAAGTTGACAAAATATAGATAAGCCCCCATTTCATTTTTTTAAACCCCCATCATAATTTTGGTCAGGCTTATTGAACTTTGTGTCAATTCTATGCAGATACCTCGAACATAAGGTCATACATCCAATCACAATATTGCCCTCTGCAATAGAACCTTTATGACATGCCCTATTACCAATAAGATATTTCAAAAAATATAATCATCATTCCAAAGGATACATCCACCGATAGTGAATCGGTCCAACAATCCTAGCTTCACTAGCTGAATGAATAGGTAAGTGCACTATGAAATCAAAAAATGAAGGAGGGAAGATATTTTCTAACTTGCAAAGCGTTATTGGAATTTGCGCTTCAATATGTTCCAAGTTATCAATTTTCAACTCCTTTGATCCAAGTACACTAAAATATATAGATGATTCAATAAGTGGTTCACACACTTCTTTAGACAACATACCACAAAGTACAAGAGGGAGTAAATGTTGAAGAAGAACATCACCATCATGACTTTTCAATCAAAATATCTTGTGATCTTTTAGGTTCACACATTGAGAAATATTGGACGAAAACCCATAAAGAACCTTTAAATTCTTTAAGAAAAGGTATAATTTGTGCTTATCTTCAGGAGAAAATGTGTAGCATACAGTTGGAACTTCAAATTTCTCCCCATTTTGAATTGAGTGCAGATGAGTCGGGGATTTCGATTTATTTAGGGCTTTATTTTCATAGTTTTATTGTCCTCAATACCTAATTCATGCTTTAAAATGATGTTAAAATTTTGATTTGCAGCAATGAAGGAAAAGGAGAATAAGTTGAAGAAACGCAATCCTGGTGATCTCCAAAACCACTCGGCGAACCTCCGAGTGGTACTTCAGCTCGCCCAATGTTACAGCATGCCAGATCTAGGGAAAATCCAACTTGGCAATGGAAAGGAACAATTGATGAACTGCTGAATAGGTCGACGACAACGATCTTGATCGCCTAAAGTTACAGAAGTCCAATGGTGCAGAGAAAAGTCAAGAAGGAGATGAAATGAGAAACTTGGTGCATCGCCGACGTGGTCGGCAATGGATGACTTACTCCACCGATAGGTCCGTAAGCTGAAAAGTTTGAAGAGTATAAATGCAAAATTTTAAAAGATTTGAAGAGTGTTCTAATAGTTGGAAATCTGAACAATTGTTCTGAGTGTTTGATAGCTTTTACCTTGAGTTTTTTATCCCAAACACTATTCTTAGAGTATTTGAGTAGAGATTTCGAGTGGGTTTTGAATTTTAGTTGATTTGAAGCATTGTAAAGACTTGGAATTCATTACCCAGCTTATGGACAACATAGTAGCTAATAGTTTCTTAGTTTTTATAATGTATGGCTAAAACCGTCATTCTTAGAGGTGTGATTATGTGATTAATTGCCTAAATTAGCTTATGGGTGTTAGTAATTACTTATTTAATTGTTGTTTTGAAGTGGGTTCGATTGGTAACTGAGGTTTAACTAATGAATTGTAGTTGCAAATAAAATTCTAGTATAGTATTCTACACTTGGTTGAGAAAGAGGTTTAGAGTCAAGTTTATCGATTGATGATTGTAGTGATTGGGTTTTTGTTGATTCAGCTTGATATAGTGAATCTGAATTTGATCCTAACAATCTAGCTCGAGAGAGTAGATTAATTGAGGTTTAGGGTTGTTTACATTGTCATGCTTGTTGAGGTTCGAGAGAACTTCCCTGAATCGTAATAGTTTATCGAGAGATGGCTATTTCATCTATAGTCTAGCCTACCCACTAAGACTCAGTGAATATCAGTAATTGGTAATCACCCGTATAGCGAAATTTGCAATTAATCGATCACATCCCTAAGCATCCCTCTCTACTTGACTACTCCCCTATTTTCGTAGTTGTTAAAGTTGTTACTTGACAACCTTACTCCCCCCATTTGACACTTGTTGTCAGACCTTACAAATTTACTTTACTTTGTTTCGATAATGTTTCCTTCTACAAATGATTAGAACACACCATTTACTTCTTAATTGAATTCCATTCCGTATCACTACCTGTGGGATTGACCGCAACTCTTTGTTGGGTTTATACAATATTGTGATCGCCTACGGTTAGAATTGGATGAAGTGTAGTTGAGTGTTATAAAAAATGGCGCCGCTGCCAGGGAGTGGTGTTTAAAATTCTCTTATTGAAGTTTGTTTGTGATCTTATTGTGTTGTAGTTGAGTATATTTACCTTTGTTTGTTGTTTGTTTACTTTGAGCAGGTGATGAAATGAGTGTCAATGGAAGCAACGCCAGCCATCTGGGATACAATGATGACATCATCAACCTAAACAATGTAAATGAAGTACAACTAGGTCAGGTAGGTGTTATCTGGTTGCCTCCGGTCGTGGGAAATGCAGGTTTTCACGCTACATGCACGATGTTTCAACTATTGCAAATGAAAGGTTTGTTTGGAGGCTTGGTTCATGAGGATCCCCATGACCACATCCGGAATTTTGTGGACGTATGTGGTCCTTTTTCTTTTAAAAACATCTCCCAAGAGTCAGTCCGACTCCGATTGTTCCCTTTTTCTCTGATGGGATAGGCTACTAAGTGGTTAGCCGACCTACCTAGGGACTCGATTACCTCTTGGGAAGAGCTCACTGAGGCGTTCTACCTAAGATTTTTCCCTCCCTCGAGGATGATGGCATTGAGATATAATATTCAGGGCTTCAAAAGATTGGATGGTGAACAAATTCATGAGACATGGTTACGTTTCTAGAAGTTGCTGCCCCAATGTCCAACTCATGGACTCCCGAACAACGTGTTGTTAGAATATTTCTACCAGAGTCTAGATTCAGTTAACAAAGGTGTGACTGATCAACTTATCCAAAAAGGAATAATGCAACAAACTTTTAAAATCGCCTCTACTGTGCTTGATGGAATGACAAAGATCAACCGTGGTTGGTCCACGAGAGAAGATCAAGTGTCTCCTTTGACTTTTAGGATGACAAAGAAGCAAATTGAAAAGGACTAAGAGCAAGATCAAAACATGGCCAAGATGATGACTCAAATGGATTTGTTGTCAAAACATGTCATGGGTAGTGGGTCTAAAGCTGTGAATGTGGTTGGTGTTAGTCGGGTGAACCCCAATGATGCACACTTTGAAGCTTTGTATAATGAGGAAGTGTATTTTCTTGCAAATTAAGGAGGAGGTTTCCGTTCGAACTATCCAAGGTCGGGTGGAAACCAAGGTTGGAATAGAGAGCGTGAAGAAGGTTGGAGAGACCGTGATAGGGAATGGCGTGACCATGGAACTAACTAGAAGGAGCGAGATGGGGACAAAGAGAGATATGTACCTCCCCATGAGTGTCAAAATCCAAAAGATTAAAGGGCTAACTTGGAAAAAAATTGCACTGAAGATATGCTTGCACGTATTCTTAACAAAGTGGAAGGGTCGGACAAGGTGCTAAAAGAAATGAAAGATGACATCTCAACTCTAAATCAGATGGTTACTTCTCACTCGGTGTCCATTAAGCAGCTAGAAACATAAATAGGTCAAATCTTGACTCATTTGAATCCAAGGTCAAAAGGAGGATTACCGAGTGACATCATGGCCAATCCTAAGAATGAACCTTGAATGAGTATCTTCATCATGCCACAACGTTAAATAAGGCGCTTCTTGGGAGGCAACCCAAATTTTTGAGCTTTTTAATATTGTGTTTGACTAACAGGTGCTGAATGTGCAGGTCGAAAATTCAAATTTTGAGAAGAGGAGCAATTAGGCGAGCCCAGTGTCTAGTCTGTGAGCCCGATCTAGATATCCATTTGGACAATCTAGTTGGCTATATGTTCTGTAAAACTCGGTGGGCCAAAGAACCATTCGGCGCATCACTGAATGGGTCGGCGATGTAAGTGACCTTCACCGATAAATGAATGAACTGAAGGGTAAAAAAGGGGCTGAACCGTTTTAAATTCAAAAACATCTCTCATTTCATATTTTCCAACTTTTGCACTTTCACAACTACATCTTTTATTTTTGTAATTGTTATTATCGCATTTTTGTGTGAGATCAATTACTCGGGGGTGGAATTTGGTGCATTTTGCCTCGATTTCTTTAGCCTAGCATTCTCCTACTCGATATCAGGTTGGTTATCCAAACCCCGCCTCTTAACTATTGTAATTTTAAATGTATGATTATTTGTAGTTATGTAATATTGTTTGTTTGAATGCTTGTTGGTAATGTATGCCTTTATCGTATTTCATTTCATATTTTTTGGACTGTAATTGTGAAATCCCGTGTGTTTGCTTGATTAAAATGTTGGGTTGTGTTGCCTATTTGTTTGGTCTAGTGTGGGTATAGTCTGAGTAACCATGATTATGCCGATCATCTTATTTTGCCCAATGATAGAGCGGGTGACGTCATTCTTAAGGGCAAAAAACATCGATTGGACAATTTTGGCCAAAATGGGGGAAGTCTGAGTACCCCGAGGTCATGGGTAGTATGGGTTTGAGCTTAATTGCGTATAATAGGTGTTTAAAAAAAATCGTGGGTTGCGGGTAAAAAATTGAAGGTCGGGCTCAAATTCTGGCACGTTGGACTGTTCGACGCGCTGGGTCAAGCTCACCGAGTGGTTCGGTGGTCCGCCTAATGAACCGTTGATCGCCTTTTAATCTTTTAAAATTATGGCAGTCATTCTGTAACATTCACCGATACACGTGAAAGAGCCGAGTTCACTCGATGAGTCGCTGAATGCCCCTTTAGTTTGCCCTTCTGCTCCCTAATTTTAAGAAAATGTTCTGTCAAATATGGTGAGCTATTAATAGTTCGTTGAATGGTGTCGGCGATTCGCCAAAAGGTCCTCGACATCGCCGACTGATGCTGATTTTTGAGAAATTTTGTTCTGGAACATTCGGCGAGCCCGACTTGGCTCGCCGAATGACTCTGCAATTTTTCGTGCAATTGTTCAACTATCAACCTCCCCGCAAGCATGCTAGGGGAATTGTGATAAATGACGAGGCTGCACCCTCCAAGAGTACACTGACAAAACTTCCTCCAACACAGGGAAATGGCAAGGGAAAGGGGTTTGTAGTGCCAACGCCAGCGGAGGCGAGCTACGATAGTGAGGGCATCTATGCCACTCACCTCACCACATCTGAGTCCGATGGTGAGGGAAACTCAGGAGATAGATCTCCAGCCTCCGCTTCTGAGCCGAAAGATGATTAGACTCTCCAGACAATGAGAGCGGAGCTGCGCTCCAAATCTATGCATGATCCAGCCCGGATCCTAGTGTAGCCTACTCCTCCACCACCTCCAGCTCCGATTATAGAGTAGGTTCCTCCAGTGACACCAGTTCAGGCACCCCCACCCCGATCATTGAATAGACAAAAGGACGAGGGTTTGAGGACCAATTTTAGAGGAGAATTAGTTATCTATTGACGGAGTAGTAGACCGGTACCTAGAGGTGTGGAACACAATCATGTTCCACAAGTTCAAAATCTTCACCAAGCCCCGAGGCTCCTACATCATACTTGGGTCAAGGAGTTTTATTGTGCACATGGGCAGTTGGTGCCTAAAGGAAAGAAGAAGGGTAGCTCGTTAATGTTGGTAGATCATGTGGTAGTGCGGGAGAAGAAAGTTAAATGCAGTAGCACCGATATAAATGAGGTGCTTAGGTGCACTACCTGGAGGAGAAAATACAGAAGAAGACCCTAGATGATTTGAAGGGTTGGCTTGAACCTCTAATTTCTGACACCACACCACGGTAGATTGAGGCTGGTGTTCCGATAGAGAAGAAGGAGTTGAACGTGGCTGCCCGGTATTGGTTTGGGTTCCTCAGCAGCACCCTGATGCCATCCTTGAACGAGTCAATTCTTAGGCATCTGAAGGCTGCATTGCTGGGTTGTATCATGGATCGAGAGCCACTTAATCTCGGTCTGATCATTGAACAGGAGATGTCCATTGTCACGACCCGGGAGCACCCCCTAGTCGTAGCCGGCGTACTCGACCTCGAAGAGGTCTAATACAAGCCTCTTAGCATTCATTCATCGCATAGACACTAAAACCATAAGGAATTTAAAACTTTCTTTACCAAGAAAGCATTTTAAAAAAAAACAAGCGGAAGACTTTGTAAACTTTATACATGATGTCTCAAAACCATCTAATACTTTAGAGTACAAAAATTCGGGACTAATCCCGTACACAACTTAAACAATACTAAAAGACATAAAAGAACATATTGGGTATTGTCCTTGAATCTATGAGGACTCACCAAGTCT